>JANHFT010000842.1:156371-166816 GCA_032467955.1 Pseudoxenodon macrops | reverse complement strand
GGCCAATAAAGAATTCTATTCTATTCTATTCTATTCTATTCTATTCTATTCTATTCTATTCTATTCTATTCTATTGACATTATTATTTATTAAGCTTATATGGCACTATAATCTGCAATTTTCAGCATCTTACACAATATACAATATAATAATACAACAATATAAAATGTAAATACTCATGGCATGACAAAAATAGAAATAATGAAGAACAAGATTAACAAAACAAGTAAAAACCAAAAATAAAAAGGAAAATGATGGCACAGTACTTAAGCTTAGAAGAATGCCCTCCAAAATAACACTAGTTTTTCTGACAAAATGAGGCCAGCCTAATTTCCATGGGAAGCTATTCCAAAGCACTGGTGTTGCTACAGAGAAACATTGCTTTCTTGGTTCAGTTCCTCTCGCCTCTTGGAAGCACAGGACTATAAAAACCTTTACCCTGGAAGATCTAGCCGGATCAGAAAATGCTGGTTGCAGCAGGTTGTCCTGCAAATACCCAAGCAACGAGCAATAAAGGGGTATGTGAAAACCTAGAACTATGTCTAGAAGTAAAGTTAAGCTGCTGCTATGATATCAAAATGGAGATGCATCCATATTTATGATCTGACCAGTGACCACATTCATTCTTCTCTGTTCCCTCTGCAAAAAAAAAAAAAAAAAGGTTTTGTGGATTCATGACTGGAACCAGCAAAGATGAAGTGCTAAAAATCTTAGACCTCCAGACTTTGAAATTATGAGCTGAAGATGGCTTGCTAAAAGCTAACTGCAGTGGAATGAACAGCCAGTGAGTAGTTTGGCTCTTTGTAATTCCTATCTGGACAAGAAGGGGTCTTGAGTTTGCCCACAAGTGCTCCATATATTGCTTGGTTAGAGTTTGCAGCAATCCAACCAGTACACAAGTAAATAATTCAGCAGGATTCATGTATAAAAGAAACTTCTTTATATAAAGTAATATAAAGCATGATGCATGTACACAATACCCATTCAGCAGATACTAGAACCAGAACTCAGAATCCAGAAGAAGAGAATCTATATAATCACAGAAGCACTCTTACACAGTATATATACAGATCAGTCAAGCTAAGCCATGCCCATGCTCCGAGCTGTCTGACATGGGTATCAGTCACCAAACAGTTCCAATTGGCTGACTTGCTGTTATGGCTATCCCAGCTCATAATTTCTTACATACGGACATGCTTCTTATGAGTAGGCCCCAAGACAGTAATCTCTGGTGGGAGATAAGGGGATTACCCATCTTGTTCAAACCATAGCTGACACCTTTAAGGACAAAGGGTCCTTTTTTAAACATGGTCAGAAAGTGCTTGTTAACTGCTTCTCAGCTATTAGGGTTTTTTGGATCACAGATTATACAGCATCATGTGAGTTCCCTTCAATCCTTAGCAAAAGAAAATTTAAATGTAAGTTTAAGAACTTGTGTTTTCAAAAAATAGCAAAAGAATGATTACAACTTTGATTTTAGAAAGTTACAAATAGACTAAGATAAATATGAAATAAGATTTTGGAATTATAAGAATCCTTCCTGTGGGAAAAGTGTTTGCTTTAAATTCTTAAAAAACAAAACATGATATATGGGACTTTGAAAGTTGGATAATAGAGGAAACTAGAAGGAATAAAATTACAATTAAAGGAGAGGAACATTTAAATTTAACTTACTAGTAAAGAATGGAGCAAAATATTTTAACATTGGACATATTGAAGGATATTTTTGAACAATGGATGCAGAAGTTGATTTGTAAAGTTTTTGCCGCCATAAATAGACTGAGTTTAAAAAATGTTATGTAAGAGGAATATGTTTTACAAGGCTGAGACTAAACTGAAAGTAGACTTAAAAATGATAAGCTACAAGAATGAAAAATGTGATATATAAAATAACTAACTGATGTCTAAATAATTAAAAGGGACAAACAAAGAAGGGTGTGTTGGATAATTTTCCTATATTGGATTTACAGAAGATGCTTATTAACGTTCTGAAGCTTTTGGGGAGAAGAGATAAAGTAAAAATAAAAAAATAGCCAAGTTTTAGGACACTATTTAACACACTAAATATAATATGAAGTTGGCTTATTTGATCAAGGTTAAAATAGATATGTTATATTTGGTAACCTGTGATGGACTTTTGCTGATCATTACTTCAATGATGAAGTTTTAAGG
Source organism: Pseudoxenodon macrops (assembly GCA_032467955.1). Taxonomy (NCBI): domain Eukaryota; kingdom Metazoa; phylum Chordata; class Lepidosauria; order Squamata; family Pseudoxenodontidae; genus Pseudoxenodon; species Pseudoxenodon macrops. The sequence continues at coordinate 164,644 of JANHFT010000842.1, read as the reverse complement.
ATTTGTGTAATAAGATATGTGAAGAAGTGATCGATTGTTGTATTTTAAGAGAAAATGATAAGTTACTAAAGTTGTTGATATTTGTTGTAATAAAGTGGGTTTCACTTCTTTATATATTTCTTTTAGTTTTCTTTACTGTCATTTTTTCTTTCTTTTCTATTTTTCAATTTTTTGTTCTTTTTTCTACACTTGTTTCTTTTATTTCTTAGTTTGTATTAGTTTTTTTATCATTGAGGTTGTAATTATTAATAAAATTACCATTTTTAAATAAATAAATAAATAAATAAATAAATACATACAAACATAAATGAATGAATGAATGAATGAATGAATGAATAAATGAATAAATATATAAATAAATAAATAAATAAATAATAGAGGTACTTGTTTAGTCCTGGGGGAAAAACAACTATGATTGATAGTAGATAAATTTCCATGACAGGTAGCATGTCACAATCATAATGCTCCTTTCCCCATCAAATGAGGCTGCTAGAAAGGTTATATAATTCAGAATGGAATAGCGGAATTCACAAGAAGAAACATTACAAGAAAAAACTTCAGCAACTGTAACACTAGCACAGTTTCTTTATTATTATATATTTTTATTTTAGATTTTCACAAACATGATACTAAAATATTCCCTGTTAAATAGATAATATAAAATTTCATACAAATGAAGTAAAGTGACATTGAGTTGATTTTTCTGAACTCACCTTTAATTTGGTTAAAGTATGCATGTCAGCAATAAAATCCAAAACTTCACCAATGTACTGTCTCATGCATTCCATTGCTGCTGTTCCACACTAAAATATGAAAACAAATGCTCAATTTTACCCCAATGCACAATAACATAAAACGCCAGCCCAACACCCAATACCAATGGAATTCTGCCCACCTTAAACCAGAGAGTCAACTTCCTCCCCTTTCATTCAAAAAAAATCATATAATACTTCTGGAAAATGATCACATCACAATAGAAAGACACAAACCCTGATAGCCCAATCTACCAAAGGTCAGGGGTACACTAAAATTATTTAGGTTAGACCATTAAGTTAGACCAGTAAGACGGTTTGCCAGTTTGATACTTCCCACAATCAAATACACAACTGAAGAAGCTATTTTGTTTTGGGCTGACTCAATGAAGAGCTCTATGAAAAAGGCTCAAAATCTGAAGATCTCAGGAGTTTGATGGAAGGAAGTAATGCCATTAAACTGAAACTGGTATTAAAGCAACATAGGCTTTCTTGTGCTAAGGGCTTTGAAAGACAACTTCAGTTCTAATGTAACAGGCAGTCATATTGAAGCTACCAGTAATTTCCTAAAACCTGTTGCTAAATATATTTACATGGAAAGTTACATTTCTCTCTCCCTCCCTCTCTCTCTCATATGTCACATTATCAACAGAGAGTAATCTCATTTCCTGCTAGCATACAACCCAAGGGTTCCTGAAAGGGAATTGTCACACCTGGTTTAGAATGTAAAATGACAACATTGATTCCTAAATTCAGTCATTACATGTTCATATGCTAACCAGCACCTCCTGTCCAAAGTTGCCTATATGGAATTTTAGGGGAAAGAGTGACTTAGCCTGGGGTTGGTGGGGTGGAGTCAAAAGAGGAATCAGCCCAGAGTCTGTACATTGCCACAAGCAGACTAAGTCCAACTTTTCTTGGATTCCGTTAATCCTAGCTAGTGCTCAAGTAGTGCTAACTAGTTGACTAGGTCCCTGCGCATAAGCATGAGAAATAAACCATTTTAAAACTTAATTAAAACTTAACGTGTGGTCCTAGTTTTTTGCACCTGAGAAGAATGGAGCTACACAAAGAACCAATAAACCTGACTGTAAGTCGCCCCCAGTTACCTTGAGGAAAGATGGGCAGCCTATAATTTTTTATAAATAAATAAGTTAAGGGTTATAAACATGTATAATATCTGATTAATCTTAAAGGGAATATTGCTCACTTAAAAATAATTCATAGATCAATAAATATTTCCGGTGACTGTAGTAAGAATAAAATCAAGGTACCATTAGCCTTGGGTTATGTAAATGACATGGTCATAAAGTACAATGCTGCATGACAGCAGTTCCAGCCATCCCAGTTGCCATTATTAAATGAGGACCATGTGGAATATGAAGCAAGAACTTCACATGATTGCATTTCCAACTTCCTACCAGATTCCCCATTGACTGTATTTGTGGAAAATCAGCAGGGAATATAAGAAATCACAAACACATTACTGGGGGATGATGGCTGAATGCCAAGAATCAGTCATAAGTATTAGTATAAGTAGCATTTATTCAACGGCATTGTAATTCTCAATGGTCACTAACAGAGCTGTTGTAACCCGAGGACTACTTGTATTATATTTTTAGTATGAAAGTTGGAAGTAGAGGGTTAAAAAAATCAAAGCAGAAGGGACCTAATAATATTTGCAACAATTCCATATAATTAGTATATGGTGGGCATGTATTACACCTAGCAGCACTTTCTATTTACAAACTCACTGGAGATTAGCTGTTGAAAGTTGGAAAATAAGGAAGCAACAATAGGACGTCCACTGTTATATTTTAATGACGGACCCAAGTGCTTCTCACTTCTCTGTATAAAATATAAAATCTACATGAAGGTGAATGACACCACTTTTTGTCTTCTCCGCTGTTCTGCCTATCAGTTTACTTGACAGAACAACAAGCAGTAAAAATAAGGTCACTGAGAGTCCTGTCAAACTATTCTCCATCTTCCAGTGAGTTTGGATGAAGAATTCCATACGCTGCTTCTGTCAGGCTGAACAATTTGATGCTAAGAGAAATTGGGCACTGCCCCCTTGAATACAAATTATTCTATGCCTGTTCTTTATTGCATTCTGTTTCTCTACATTGTACCAAATACATGGATTACAATTAGAATAAGCATATTCTATTATATTGCTACCTTTCTACCAGATCATCACAACTCAAAGATCACATCTCTTGGGAAATAATATTTGTCACTTGAATCGTGGAAGTTTGAAAAGATTTGGGATTTCCTTTTGCAAATTGATTCTCCCTGATCTCATCGTCAGAATTCCTCAAGTCAGCACTTCCATGGCTGCATATTGACTGAGGATTCTGTAAGTGGTAGATCCACCACAACTGAAGAGTATGAGTTGGGGAAGTCTTTAGAAATTCATGCTCTTCTGCAAAACATACTGTACTTAAAAGGAGAGCCATCATATGAACACAAATAGATTTCTACTACATCAGGTTAAAACGATCACCGGTGCTTATTGAAATAACTGGGGATTCTTTAAGCCATAATCTAACCCTTTTGGCAAAAGCTAAAGAACAAATAATCAGGCTAAAATTGTAATGCTAATTAGCAAGCTACATTTTTGTCAGATTTATTCCATGGATGTAATCCAGTATAATACAAACTGGTAATTTTCAATGACTGCCGCAGAGGAAAAATGTAACATCTACATCTGGCTCTGTATAAAAATTGGAGTGCAGAAAAGTGGGGATTTTAAATACTTACTCCAGGGAGAGAAGCAAGCATTTGCTTGTGTAAGATCATTGATTCAGCCAGCTTTGTCCCAGCATCTGCGCAAACGAACTAATGAGAAATAAAAGGCAAAATATCAGTAAGGTCTCATCTTGCTGATATATGTGGTCAAATCTGCAGAGCACAAATGGCTAAACTCTGAATGGGAATGATGACAGTTACTCAGATTCATGCTATATAAAAATCACCATGTATTATTTTTCTCAGTTCCACATCCACAAATGTAACATTTTTCAATCGGCCCCATTAAACAGGCATCTAATCCTGGTGCCATTGTGAATTATAGTTGTAAGCAATGTGTGTTTTCATTTCAGAGCAAAATATTTTAAATGTCTTATCCATTTTCATGTGTTTTCCTTATTGAGGGCTTCTGATGTTTTTCTATACTTATTCAAATTAGAAGTAACATTGTGTTATTGGAGACAATCTATATACTCCTAAAACTCTAATTGTCGTGATCTTTACCTGGACAGAACAGTGCTTCACAAGGCAACAATTTTGAACCGAGATACCTCAAATAGGCTAACTTACAGAATGTGTCCAAAATCTGGGATCTATGATTCTCAAAGGTATGAAATTTGGGGAAGTTGTGACTGCTTCAATGCTATGAGTTGCTGCTCCACTGCGGTTGCAGCCATATGGTCTTCAGTTTCAACATTCTGTGTCAATTTCCCAACCAATCTCGGAATCCCTCATTCCCTCTCCCACACAGCAGCAGGTCATTTTTCTGCCTGCTGGGAATGGAAAGGAAGGGAAGTCATGACAAAATGAGAGGAAGGGAGAGAGGGAGGAAGGGAGGGAGGGACAGAGGAAGGTGTCAGCGTTCTAAATATCATCCAGAACTAAATCTGACTCCAAGGCAAAGCATTCCTCAAAGTTCCAATTTATTAAGAGAGCCATGTTGGCACATCTGTGAAAACCCAAATCTGAAGCTTCCCAGGTTTCCATCACCAAGTTGAAAGTTCAAGATCTTGCCCCCACACCCACAAGTCCATCACATGGTCCAATTGTTCACTGCCATGCTAGCAAGTTTGCCCATCCAGTTCCGGTCAGGTGTAGAAACAAAAGAGGACCTTGGCTTTCTAGAAAGAAGTTTGTTATGGCTACAGATACCCAGCTCCATACAATCCCCCCTCCCATTTTCCCACAATAGAAAATGCATAGTGCAATAATAGAAAGTGTTGCAGGCCAAAGATCCAGAAGAGAATATAGCTGCAGGCCTGACACCCTCCATCACTGAGTAGCTGATATACCCATCACCAAAATAGCTTATATTTGCAAAGCTCTTGCACTGAAATCCTCTGCCAAGCTGTCATGACATCCTTCTTGTTCCTGCTAACTTGCTCTAGACTTTAGCTCTTCCTACTCTTCATCAGCTATCTACTCTGCCATTGCTCAGTTCCTCCTTTATCACCCTTGTGATCTCCCACCAGACTCTCATCCACAGACTCTCTATCACCGATGTTAATAGTTTCTCACCACTAAATGGCAGCAAAGAGTTACAAACTTTTCTCCACAACAACACCTCCACAAGGTAGGTTGACTTGAAAATAGCCTGTTCCTTCCATTCTGTCTGAAAGGGTGAGGATTTATATCTGAGTATTATCAGCATATTAATAAAATCTTCTTCATGACATCTCCTAGAGTGGTTTCTGTTGTGTTCTGCCTAATCCGCCATGCATATCCTGATTCCCATTAGGGGTAATTGCTACCTCCATTTACATGTCCCATTGCTGGTTGGCTAACTAGCGATGGGGAATTCCAACCAATGTAATTGTCTGCCTGCAAGCCAGGGGAATCCCATAAAAGCAGGTTCCCCACGCCCAGCAGGCAGTCCGGATTTTAGCTATGCTGAAGCAATAAACGAGAGCTGACTGTTCACTGCGACTCGAGTCTTTCCTACGCTGTGCGATCTAACACTGGCGACGAAGGTGGGATCCCAGTAAAGACTGCAGGACAAAGGCATACAACCTCGTGGCACAGCTACCATCTTCGAAGCAAGAGCTACTTCACGACTCCTTCAAAGCAAGAACCACTCCGCGACTCCAAGATGGCCACCAACTCGAGAAACTCATCTCCCCTATCTCCCTTCAACCCTAAGACCGATGACTGGGTCACGTACATGGGGAGATTCGAGCTACACCTGGAAGGGAACTCCCAACAGAATATCCCGGACAACCAGAAGAGAGTGTTGTTCCTGGCCAACTGTGGGAATGAAGTATACAGAATGGCCCGCTCGCTGGTCTCACCTGCCTGCGTAGAGACGACTCCCTGGGCATCGATCCAATGGCTACTGGGCGACCACTACGGCAACTTGGAGACGTTCCTGGTCGCAAGGAATGAGTTCTACCACAGACGCCAGTAAACTGGCAAATCAATCAAGAAATTCCTAGGGGAACTCCGCGCAATCGCATTCCGTTGCGAGTTCTCCTGCCTAGACGAAATGAACGCAATAAACGAGAGCTGACTGTTCACTGCAACTCGAGTCTTTCCTACGCTGCGTGATCTAACAATAATACCTTCCTGTATGGGTCACAGTAACCCAGCCTTCTGCACTATTGTAGGTACTTTTATTCAGATTACACAAAACTCCCACAAAAGTGTGTATGAGATTGAACCCTGACCTTTTTAACCTTAACAGGTGTCTTAGTATACTTGTATACTCTTTTTAGATCAAGGCCAAAACATTTTCCCATATCAATCAGTGCCCAGATGAGCAGAGATTAACACCAAGATTACCACTAGACAAACAATCGAGAAATAAACAATATCCCAATAAAGATACCAACTTGTACAAACAAACTGATAGTAAACAACAGCCCATTCAAGGAAACAGCAAGACCACTCCAAAACATTTAAAATGGCACGCCTGTCTAGCACTGATGATGTTGCCTAGTTTGATAATGAAATGTCTTCAAGAAAACCAGGACTCCACAGAGAGCTTCCAGGAACCCACACAGTCCAACCCTGAGCTACAAATATTTTCTTCTATCAAGACTTTATTTCAGGGGTTCCTAAGTCTTTTGCTATCACACATCATTTTAGTGTAATCTTAATGTACACATCTCTTTTAAAAAATCCAACCCCCAAAATTAACACAAATGAACATCAAAAATAACACAATGAAATTTTATTTTCAATACATGAAAAACACAGAAGCAAAGGGTTTCCACACTTCTCTCCTGGATATCATGTTTTCCAGGTATGTTGGACAATAACTGTGGTCAACAATGCCAATACTAGACAGCAGTGACAGAAACGATAGTTCAATATATCTGAAAATCATTCCATAGGTGGGAAAATGATCCATGGGTTATGGTTCACCCTCTCTCCTATAAGTATCTTTGAACCTTTTGAAAGCCATCTAAGCTGGTTCTTATTATCACAACTTGTGGAAGTGAATTCCATTAATTATTTACTAATCAAAGAACAATCCTGTATTTACCACAGCAGTGACAGTTGTAAATAGCTGTGTGCATTTAAGAGGACAAGTTTCCCTGAAATTAACAACCACCACAAAAACAGCTATTGAAAAAGGATCAGCTGGCATGCCTAATGTCAGAAAACTAGAATGTTTAAAACACCCATAATAATTATAATTTTTTGTTGAGCATCTTGAAAAACTCAGAGACTGGATTTAAAGGTCTTGGCTGGTTAGAAAGAATTGGACCTCAGGCTTGTAGTTACCCCCAGTATAGATGAAAAAATGAAGCAGGATAGTGGTCAAAATTGAGTGGGAAGCACATTAAGCCACCAGTTAGCAAATACAAATTCTGGATCATGAAGCAGTTGGTTTTTAACAATTGTTCCCCAAAAAATAGGCTTTCTTTAGGTGAAAGCTGTGTTCCAGTCACCTTGGTCTGTTATTCTTCTCTGGTGCACCTACATGTCTATCAAAATTGCATTTTCTGGTGCACCTACATGTCTATCAAAATTGCATTTTCTTTAAAAAAAATAAGGCCTGAGTTAAAAATTAAAGACAAATAAGAAGAAATGAAGTTTTTATTTAAGGACAGAAATCTTTCCACCTATGCCAATTTTCTTCCCTTCCCAATTTCCTTTAGATTAAGATAGCTTTTTTCAGATAAAAAAAGCAAGTACAATATTACTGACTTCCTGATAAATTTGTAGACCAACTGCTTGCCCTCTGTCCTAGTCTAAGACGTGCACAGATTGGAAAAGACAAATACTTGTCTTTGTCTTTTATGAAAGAAAGGTTGCTTTTTTGTTGCACACAGTTTAGCTTAATGAATAACTGCATGCAAAATGGTTTGCATAAAGTGGGCAGCCTATAAAAAGTTCATCAGTATATATTTATTGCGTTAAGCTTTTTCTCTAATTATATCTAGCACAGATAGGTAGAAGGTATCCTACATGGCATGGAGCCAGACTACCTGTGGCCCATAACATTAAACCATCCCACCCAGGCAAGGAAAGTATATTAAAGATCCTATTGGTTGACTGGTGGGGTCCAGGAAGTCAGCCTTCTCCTTCTAGGTAACCACTCTGCAGGTCTTCCATAAATGCTTGAAGACCTGGTTCTGCCAACTTGCTTGAGGCCATATTTCTTTTGGATCTTTGGCTTGCCACACTTTCTATTATTATACTATGCATTTTCTATTGTGGGAATATGAGAGGGGGGATTGTAAAGAGCTGGGGATATGTAGCCATAACAAAATTCTTTCTAGAAAGTCAAGGTCATCCTTTGTCTCTGCACCTGACCGGAACTGG
>JANHFT010000842.1:142435-156271 GCA_032467955.1 Pseudoxenodon macrops | reverse complement strand
AGAAATAATTTTGTTATGGCTACATATCCCCAACTCCGTACAATCCCCCCTCCCACAATAGAAAATGCATGGTAGAATAATAGTGGCAGGCCAAAGATCCAACAAAAATATGGTTGTAGGCCTGATGGACGGAAAGAAGGAAGGAAGGAAGGAAGGAAGGAAAGAAGGAAGCAAGCAAGCAAGCAAGGAAGGAGGGTGTTGGAAGTTATTCCCACTCCCACTGTTTTTTTGCCCATCCATGGTCATTCTGCTTCTTTTTAGGTAAGGAAATATCTCTGGAATGATGACCCAACAGGGTGAAGGTTGCCTAGTATTAACAACTATTCCACAAAGAGGAGAAAACAGATTGTACAAGATGCTTTCCACTTTCTCTCACATTCTAAATCTATAAAATTCAGTAAATAAGACATTTCTTCAAAGATTGATCCATTGTGCTAATGCAGTATATAAACATTTCACAAAAGCTGACTGCCTGCTAAACAGATGGAGAGGAGGATACTGAAATCTACCCAAACCTGAGACATTTTACGCCTGAAGCAAAGGGGGAACGTGGTGCCCCCACATTCAACCTAGATATACCCAGTCTAGCAGCCATATAAACAATGGTTTGCTTAAAAGGTTCGGGGCATCAGAAAAGAATGATGCCAAAGAGCTGGAGGTATTTGCTGTATTTACAGACAGCAAATACAGTATACTCAATATTTGCTGTCTCTGCTGTCTGCTTTATCTAAAGATCCTTGGGTTCACCTATCTATTTGTTGTCTTTCTCAGAACAAGAGAAATGCAAACTGAATAATACTGAACACATGGAAAGAGGAAGAATTGTATGAAATTTATCGATTTTCTGACAGAAACGTCAAGGCATAATTGCCCTCAGATATGTGTAGCAGTAAATGTTGCTGGAATATGCTATTAATTAATGCTATGATATTTCAGAATGATGCTGGCAGTGACGGTAAACACTCGCCAGTGCGTACAACTATTTTGTGAATGGATGAAAGAATTGTAACTTTTCTCAATGAGTACATGTACAATATCACCGAAGCACATATTTGCTACTTTTTTTTTTTTTGCCTTGTCACGAGTCAGTAATTAAATTAAACTAAATCTTTTTCAGGATCATTTAAATATGAACAGGTGACACCTACCATGCTTCTGTAAAAAAGCAATCTCCTTTGCTATTAACATTTTTCCTAATGCTATCACTCTCCTTTCAGGGAGCAGGTAGAGTTCTGCCTGACATCATAAGGAAAAGAAGCAGACAAAGGCTTCATACGTATTTCCAATGTGCCTTAGGACTGCCCATATCAACTGCTTCCAAAGCACTGAGACATCACAGGCAACAGATTTAGTGCTAGAGATATAAAGGAAATCCACACAACCATTGAGCAAAAAAGAGATAAATGTGTGCTGTGCTTCTTCCTGGAAATCTGTTGCCTGCGATAAAAGTTGACAAAGGCTTCACAGATAGTGGGTGAGCGGTGGCCCGGGAGACCATTCAGGGCACATTTGAGAAAAGAAAGAAAAATTCTAGCGGTGAAATTGAATCCAGAGGTTGAATTCTGAAATAGGAAGGACATTAGGGTGAGGATGTACGTCAACATTTCAGCCTAACTTGGCATCCTCTCTCTTGCTGCTTTCCCATTGTTAAATGTTGCTAAATGTATGGAAGGCATCATGTTGGTGAAGTCTGCCCTAGACAGAAAAGTACAGATCTAGTAGAAAAACAATAATACACTAGAAAGTACTGGGAGAAGACATTACATATGATGAAAGATCTAGAGAATATGACAGCTACAGAAAGATAGAATGAGATGCATATAATTAGCACTGAGAAGAGATAATTAGGAAATTATGATAGCAATTTTTAAATTGTTGAAGAGTATGCTGTCACATATATAGTACACCACTTTTTGTTTTCTGTTGCAGCAGACAGCGGAACTCAAATAAATAGGTTTAAATTACAAAAATCACAAAAGAAAGAAAGAAAGATTAGCTAGGAGGAGTTTGGATGGTATCTAGCCAGCTATGCTGTAGAAATGGATTGCTTTTACCATTGCCAGTTTGGCCTAGATGACTTTCTGTAATATTTTTCAATTTAACATTCATCTTTCTCTTGACCATCCATAGATAATGTTCATGTAGTCATTGAATCTTAATTAGCAAAGTGATAAAAGATACAGCTTTGAAATACTTGAGAGATCTTATGATCAGCATTTTTGATTTACGTCTTCATATAGAAGCATGTAGAAGTTGGTTTTCTTGGAAAAACCAACTTCCTTATCCTAAATTTAGTCATATTTGCTTACAAGGTCTCTTCCTCTCTTCTTTAATTTGGGAAGCTCACTTATAAATAAGAATTTACCTCCACTTGTTTTTATTTACCAAGACACAATATGTAACCTTTAGTATAATGTTGTGAATCGATAATAGAAAATTGGCAAGACCGGTAACCTTGCCAATTTACTTATTTGATTTAAAGCCCATCTTTCCTCAAGAGCTCATCTGACAAGAAAGAAGATAGATGGTATTCTTTGAACTTAAAGTTTCTTTTTACAAATGTACAAATTAAGAACAAAGAACCTAAAAGAAGCTTTGCTAATCCAACATTTTATGCCTCACAATAAATATATTAGGAAGCTCATATACAATAGTAGAGTGGGTAGGGTGAATAGTTGCTCCTTAGCAGTTGGTATTTAAGTATGCTGCCTGTAATTAAGAAAATAGTAAACAACCAACAACACTACTAACAATCAATAGTCTAATATTTAATGAATTTGAGTCTCCTTAATAAAAAAAACTTGCTTGAGGGGGGGATTAAGTCCATTGCAAAATTAATAGAGATGGATGTTCTTCCATTCTTTTTGCCATCATAAAAGTGCCATTTCCATCTCTTTTTGTCTGACTATCTAGCATAGATTCTATTTCTAGGCTTAATAACTCTTGGCTATATTGTGCAGGACATTCATACTGCTTAGAGTTAATATTGCAAGACAGTAGATTTGAACTGATTATAAATCTTGACTTGTGAACACAGATCATAACCCAAAATTCTGTACAATTGCACTGCCTTGTCTTCGTACAAAACAGTATACGTTTTCTTCAACAAATGTGTCAATCTAAAAAACTCAAAGAGTTCCATTCCAAAAAATGTATTGACGATTGTCCATACTTGGTAAACAAGCTCCTACTGATTTCCATCTTCTTTCCTTGGAGCCAAGAATTCATGGAATAAAATAACTGAACTCTTATTCAAGGAAAATTGTTTTACATTTTAAAATACAACCACCTGTCAATGGTCTACTGCAGATTGAGTGGTCCAGCACTTTACTATATCAGAACAAGAACCATCTGGAACAGAAGGAACCAAGATGGCCCATGGCATGATGCACAGTCACACTCAGCCCTTAGAACAGGGGTGTCAAACTGAACGCCCAGGGGCCGGATGCGGCCCACAGAATACATAGATCTAGCCCACAGGGCCACCCTGGAAACAGTAAAGGACCAACCTGTGTTGCTTCTGCCAGGCTCCTGAGCTCCGTTTTCGGCTCCCACGGCCTCCTGCAACCTTCTGCCACAAAAACTGAGCTCAGGAGCCCGTTTTGCTGGCAGAGCACTGAGGACACCACACACACACCCCAACACGGGTGACATTGAACTTGCCATGCCCACCCCGACCCCCGGAGGTCAAACATAACCCTAATGCGGCCCTCAATGAAATCAAGTTTGACACCCCTGCCTTAGAACAACTACAATAGAAGAACACACCACACAAAGTTTTTGTTTTTAATAGAATGTCCTTAGCAATTATCTAAATCTTTTCAGCTTTTTCTAAAAAGCACAAAATATATACAGTACTTGTGTTAATTTTTATAGAAATATGTTGGTATTTTTGTTTATATTAACTAATCGGTATCAATATAGTTTTTCATTGGTATGGATGTGAGTTCAGGGTGTAAAAATGAGTTCTAGTTCTCTATTCCATGCCTCCTGTATTCCTCAGTGTGCAGAACTGATCAGTCCAAGAACAAACCATTTTGAAGAATGCTGGAATATTCTGTTACCTCTTTGGACCATTCTAAACTTCCTTCTAGTGTAGTTCCAGCATAGGAAAACCTACTTGCCAATATCATTTGTTTTAAATGCATCCCTGCTTCTGAGGAAGAGTAACATAACATAAGAATATGTATAAGCCAGGTGCTTCAAATAGGGGGGGGGGGAAGAGGCTGTCAATCATGAGGAACAATGGGTGACCCTAGGAGCAAATCTGCAGAGCTTGGCATTTTGCCATGGGCCATCCTGGTCACTTCTGTTCCAGCTGATTGTCATTTTGACATGGTTAAGTGCCAGTGATTGCCAGAGCAGTCACTCTGCGTTAGAGGTCAGCCACTGCCAGGTGGCTGTATATAAAAATGTAAAACAATTTGACTTGAATAAGTGACATCTGCTGTGTTCTTCCACTCCAGACCTTGTAATGGGAATCCTTTAACCTCAAAGAAGAACTGTTGAGATGAGCAGGGTCTTGTTTACCAAACATGGAGAGTTCTCAGTTAATCTTTTGGAATGGAGCGTTTTCCCTTCAGATTAGCCACTTGTTGAAGAAAATTTGTACCATTTGATATGTAACCGCAGAATTTGGGGATACAATTTGTCTTCACAATTTCAGATTTCCAATTAGGTCAATTCTATTGTCCGACACTACCACTTCTTATAGTCTAGAAAGAATATTATTATATCTAGGAACAATTCTGACTCCATTTGTAAAATATATGAGGAACCTGTGCTTTTTTTTTTTCTTCCCAAAGAAGAAAATAGTTAAAAAATCCTAGAGCCATTTACATTAGACTCCCTGACAGTAACTTCTAAACAATACAAGTTGGGCAAAAAGATATAAATAAAGTGTAATTGTGAAAAAATTCAGTATTTATTAGGCGCATGTCTAGATTTATGTCTTTAAGAATAATGCACTTCGGATTTGATTTACGAATCAAATAATTTTTACTTCTGCTAGTACAGTCAGCTTGGGGAAAAAGATGAAGGGGAGTTATGGTTCTGTACCTGCCAAATTGAGTAGTGTCTCAACCACAAAATCCTTAGTTTGATCCAGGAAAAAATATTCTTAAATTTTATTCAATGCTATTCCATAGTAATGAGAGATTCTGGGTTCACGGCGATCACATTCAGTTTCTTCTACTGCACTGGAAATGTTCACTCTTCAATGTTACTTTATTTTTACATAAATAAACTAACTGCATAGGAAAAGTTAAGATTTAAAAGCTGTCTCCATTACTTGTCTACTTTACAAAATATATTTTCAACCATCGATGCTAATACATGCCCTTCATTAATATTTTCCTCTTCTGTTACGCAAATCAGAATGGCTGGTGTTAGGAATATCATGCATGTTTTAATTGCAAAGTAATTATAAAGAACTCTAAATGGAAAGTTTTATTATATTGTCCTTGGAGATCATCCCATTTGCAAATTGCTTGGTATTTGTTCCAGTTGAGAATTTAAAACATGAGAGATCACCAAGAACAAATATACAGGATAAGGAAATACAGTGGACGTATAGCCATAAATATAACAGTCTTGAACTGACACCAAGATAAAATACTTCACAGCATGACGTATTTTACAAAAAGGTGAATTTGGCTGCCTCAAGTGGCACAATTTAGTAGGATGGATGACAGCATGTAACGGTATTTCAATAGTGCAGCAATTTTTTAAATCCTACCGCAAACCTTTCAAACAGTGAAGAGAAAAAGGGCAAAATTTTTCACTGGAAAACTATTACAATATTTGTTTGTACCTGGACCAAGAGCAGCAGATTGGTGTCTGGCAAAGGCGACTTTAACTTCAAAGCTTGCAGTAACTCTAAGATGACACTGCGGGATAAGTAAAACTTATCCCTTTCCTAAAATAAAGGAAATTAGTATTAATCATACTTTTAGTATCATAGGTGTGTGTGTGTTGACGGTTATTTCTACCCATATTTTTCTGCATGTACGTGGTGTACCTAAAATCAGGGCTCATGAACAATTTATTATATAAATTACATTAAATGTTTGAACTGGTATCCATTTTCTTCTAAACTCTTCTTAATGGCAGATGATCTTGCTTACTGATTAATGCTCTTTAAACATGCCTATGTATAGTAAAGTGTCTGCAAATGTTAATGTAATCGTCTCCTTTAGAACATCTACTACTGGACTGTGGCACCTGACTTTTGCTACACTCTGTCACATATCTGCTGTCTGCATGGAGGTGTGTATATATATGCATATTTATGTGCTTGTTTGCATATACCCTATGTAGATGTTTGGATACTGAACATCCTCTATTTCCCCACCTGTCCCTATTACTTCTGTGACAACTGCTATTCTGTTCTAAAAGTCCCACAAGTGTCCAGATCAAATGTAAGGAAGGAGGACAGACGGGCTGCAGATAGAAACAGCCACTGGTGGAAAAAGCCTCTCACTTCCCTGAGTGAAAACATCAATGTAGAGAAGGTTAGAATGTAGGATCTCAACTATAGAATATGAATGAAGATATTAACTCAAAGCAGAATTGGGAAAAAAAGATGGATCCTGAGAGTCATACCTAGATTGTAATACATCAAACAGTATTTTGACTTGCAAGGTAGTTTCCTATAAATTTTTTGGTTGCATTTGCAGCACACTGGCCAAAGTGTGCCAAAACTATACAGTAGGGAATGCTTCAAGTTGCACAGATATACTCTCTCTATTTTACTAACTAGTATTAAACCGCATTTAGCAATAGCATTTACACTTATATACTGCTTCATAGTGCTTTGCAGCGCTCTCTGAGTGGTTTACAAAGTCAGCATATTACCTCCAGCAATCTGGGTCCTCATTTTGCTGACCTCAGGAGGATTGAAGGCTGAGTCAACCTTCAGCCGATCAAGATCGAACTGCTGTCAGTCGGCAGAGTTAGCCTGCAGTACTGCATTTTAACCACTGCGCTCCACAGCTGAATCAAATACTCAGTTGATTCAAGCCACTATGGTAAAGGTCAATATATATGGACATTTCTGGTGGCAACTTGGGCAGTATGGCATATAGAAGAGGATACCATAGAATGTAAGAGGAAAAAATGGCAAGGAACACAAATTAATGAGCAGAATGAAAGAAAGAAAAAATAAGTTATGTTGTGTGTCTGTGAAACTAAAAGAAACTGGAAAGATGTGATAGATCCTTGGATGGACGGATGGATGGATGGATCTATCGATCGATTGATCAATGGATAGATTGATGGATAGATCGATGAATGGATAAATGATGCAGTCAGTGAATGTTTTCTGGAAAATGAAGGTAGAGATTTAATTATGAATGGAAAGTAGGTCCGTTAAAAGTATGTCAGAAAATATAAATGGGCGACATATAGATTATTGTAGGCTTCTATGAAAGTAGGAATCTATGAGGTATTGACAGTTACATGTTTCACTCCAGTGAACACAAATTATGGAAGAGACAGGAATGAATTTGAGGGGGAAATGTGCAACATTCTGAATGAATGTGATCCATGGGAAAACTATTTTGTTATATGACATAAATGGAATGAGACAAGAGAGTACAGAAAAAGTAATGAGGCTCTACTGAGGCACAAAATAAATGGGGATGGTGACTAGTAAGCATCAGAGTAGAGAAAGTGCTTTTTTACAAGCATAAATCTTTTCATACAGAGACATGGAAAAAGAATGAATCAAAAATCATACTGAATCTGGTTGTTTTTTTAAATAAAAAAATGACAAAATTAGTGAAGGGCAATGAGATGCTCTGAATGTGGGATCCACCACACTTGGTAGTATCAAGAGTGGATCGTGGGAAAAATGGACATGGGATTAAAAGGGAAGAAATAAGAGGGGGGGGGAAAGAAACTTACTGAAAGCAAAATAATTGTAGGGAGAGAGAGCATAAGGGCTGTTTAGCAAAGTTTGTAAAGCAAACCCTCCCAGGGAAATCTATAACAGTCTATGGTTTTTTTCTGAGTGTGTCTGTGTATACACATGCACACATGCATGTTTGTATCTATTTCTATTATCTCTGTCTCTATTTCTATCTCTATGAGGTTTTGTGTTTGTTTGTGTGTGTGTGTGTGTGTGTACTTGTGTGTTCCAAAGCTCCAATCCCCTTTGAGCCAAAGGATTTACATTCCACAATTCTCATACAGAGAATTGCATGTCATCTCTTGTTCTGCTCATTGAACAGTCTCCTTGGTACATAGAAAAATAAAGGTGGGCTTCCCCACTTATTGAAACTGATTTATTTTACTGCTACACACACACACACACACACACACACACACACACACACACACACACACACACACACACACACACACACAGTCCTTGCAGTTAACAGATATGAGTGTTTACTAGATTTTCATTATTTTTCTAATTGCACTAACACTGGAAATGGCAGGGACTCCCCCCACAAAAGACCCTGAAATCAAAGCAACTGTCTGTGATGAAAGTGGCCATTCCTACAGATACCCTATTTAGACAGTCACCAAACATCATATTCTGCAAAAGGAATTACATTCATTCATTCATCATTACATAAATGTATTTTACGCAATCTATTCAAATTCTAAAATTCAAACCTTTCAAATTTTAGAAGGAAGGATGGTTAAATAAAGACCAGAGAGATTTGGACCTACACCACTGTAATTTGAAAGGTAAAAAACGGCAGTCATCTGATTAATCCAAATAATGTATACAATACTCTGTTGCTACTGGGCAAATATTCTAGTGTTTCATTAATATGCTGCTGCCCTCTGTAATATCTTGCCCCACATCCCAAGTGAGGTTGTCCCCAACCTTCCTATCTATAAGGGGCTAAAGACCAGGCTCTGCCAGTTGGCTTGGTGCCCCATTGGGGGAACAGCACGGTGGAGGTGATTGAGTAACAGCAGATCCCACCTCCCCACATTCTGCCCCCGCCCTCCCCACGTGTCCTTAGATTTTAAACTTTGGTTTTAATTTATTTATGTTTTAATGTAGGTACCGGTATATTTTTATGACTGTAAGTTGCCCAGAGTCACATTATGGTAAGATGGGCGACCAATAAATATTATAAATAAATACATTTTATTTTTGAATCTTCAACTAAGTTTATTGACTCAACATCATGATTGATGTTTTAAATATACACATTGTATGTAGATTGTATTTTTAATTATACTTTTAGTTGTTAGTTAATCTGAATGCTCTTTAAATAGAAGTGAAATACAAGAAAAGAAACTTGGTTTTTAATTTGTTTTAAACTATCACATTCGCCATATCGAAACATTACAAATTTTTTAAAAATCAAATGTTGATGCCTAAATAAGCCTTCCAAACAATATGATCGTATTTTTGGAGTTCCTTTTTTACATAATTTTCCTGTTCTTTACCACTTTTTTGGGGGGGGGAGAGGGGTTAACATGGCAATTATTTTTGCGTATTGTTAACATTGAGGTTATCCATATTAAATAAAGTAGCGGAAGTAAAATTAGGATATCAAAATCCGAAGCTAAACAGAAGATCAGAACCTTTCAAGGATAAAACAGTGGTCGAACCTTCTGCAAGCTTTCAATCCAGTCTGCACTCAATAAGAGAGAAGTGAATATGAAATGTCCTAAGGGTTATTATAAAAGCTCCGAAACAGAGCTCTGAAACATTGTTGGCCAACTGCAGCCTGAGGGCACAAGCAACTCTTAACCTACTTTGATGCCCTTGTGTGAAAAGATAGCATTCCAGACAGTGCTATGAAAAAAAGGCCATCCTACCTTAAATTAAAACACTTATTATGCAAGGATCCTGCCCTTTTTATTTTGCTCATAAAATGAGCACCCAAAAGAGGAAAATGCCTTATATTTGGAAGTGTTAGAATGTATCTCTACTTAAACAAATTACACATAGTTCATGATGCCTGCAGGGGGGGGGGCGTCTTCTTTGTTCTTGACATCTGGAGAATAGCTGCCAAATTGGTAAAATAATAATACAGAGCTAAATGGGCAAAATGTTTAACTGGCATAAAATAGTTCAGATGTTCCTCGCTGCTGTATAACAAAAAAAGAGAGAATTTACTAAAAGAAATCCTACCTTGGAAAATTGATTATTACCCAACCTACTGAACAAACAAATAAGGGTGTGTGTGTGTGTGTGTGTGTGTGTGTGTGTGTGTGCAGTGGTGGGATTCAGCCAGTTCGCACCACTTCGGGAGAACCAGTTAACTTTCTGAGCAGTTTGGTGAACTGGTTGTTGGAAGAAATCATTAGGGCAGAGAACCGGTTGTTAAACCATTTGAATCCCACCACTGGTCAGGAAGCTACAGTGTGGACAGACAGGCAAAAGTGAGACAAGACTATACTCTTTATCAATTCAAACTATATGCTGAATGTATATTAAGGGGAGCTGGATGGGAAGAAGATACGTGGTTTTAAAATAGGAAAAAGAAACATCAATAAGCTATATTGTTGACATTACTTTGACAGTGAAAAATGCCACAGATCTGCAAGCTCCAATAATAAAAGTCAAAGAACACAGTGAAACAATTAGATTAAAATTAAATATAAAGGCCAAACTAAATTACAACAGGTGCAACAACCAGTCTTAGAATTGAATGTTTGCAGTTATTTCCTTTCATATGAATGTAAATGAATCCCATAGGCTAAGAAGCAATAGTACTAATATCACATCATACATAAGGACTCGGGAAGAAGAAGTAAACTTTCTACTACTGTCTTTAAAAAGTTGGCACTATTTACTAGAGGGGCGATATTTCATTTACAAAGGAATAATAAGTCGCGCTCAAATGTGTGCATGAAACTGATAAAGGTTTTTTCCCCCCCAGCCTTTGCTTTGAGAGGAGACATTTTAAAATTTGCAAGCTCTCTCTCCTCCTCACAGTCAGAGTTCAGTTGAAAGCCCAGCACAGACTTTGATGGGATAATTTCATGATCTCCAATACCCTGAACGCTACTTAGGTGGT
Organism: Pseudoxenodon macrops; assembly: GCA_032467955.1. NCBI lineage: Eukaryota > Metazoa > Chordata > Lepidosauria > Squamata > Pseudoxenodontidae > Pseudoxenodon > Pseudoxenodon macrops. The sequence continues at coordinate 145,274 of JANHFT010000842.1, read as the reverse complement.
GCTAATGACATCTAACAGTGATCTTGACAGCATTCCAAGGTGCAGTCTGGGAACAAATGTACAGAACATACCCATTCTTCATCTCCTGAGATAATCTCAAGATAAACCACAAGACAAGAAGACCTAGGACACTTTGAAAAGAACAAAACATTCTAATGTTAACCAAGTTACAGGATCTCAGGACTTTTATTGCAATTGACATGAGAAGTTGTGATTTAAGTCGAAAGCAGCTGTTGCTGCCTTCCAGCCTTGGATTTTAAGATCAAAGCTACTGCCAAGATTCTCCTTGTTCACGTCATAAATCTGAAGCCTTGGAGGACTCCACCATAAGATGATTCTGACTTTCACAAAGCCTTCAGGTTCATTGAGGCATCAATTAAGGCTCTTCCATTTTTCTACAATATTAATTTGTCCTATGTATTATAGTCTGGATGAGCAATTCAGTTCTATCCGTTGCAACTTCATTCAGGGTTGTAAGGGGTGACAACATTCAATTCCCTGATCCTATAATGAAGTAAGCAAAATGTCTGAAGTGTCTTAGCTCAGCATTCTTCAATCACTGTATATACAATCACAATATATTGAATCATAATTGGTACATCTTGTACTTCAGAATGTACTTTTACACATTTTAAGTTGTTTGGTTGATTCAAGAATTATAAGGCTGGCCAACTCAGCTAGCGTGACTGTGGATAGCATACAATATAAACACACAATGAATAAATAAAAAATAAAACCATCTAAAAACAAACTCAATCATCTCTTAATTTGCTGTGGGAAGAGCCAGGTCTTAAGGCAAGATTTGGCTCCTATATGAAGGGGGGGGGCAGATTACACATAATGAAATTTTCTTTTTCTTTTTATTGTCCATTAGCCTTATGACTGAATCGTCAAGGATGGACAACAGTTAACATTTGGGGATCCATATGATGTTCCTTGTATATCCATATAATGCTCAACACCTAAGCTGTTTTTTCACTTAAAAGTGAGCTTTCATGGCATAAGGCCCCATTTTCATTATAGTATCTAATAGGAAACCTTAGATAATATCTCAGAAAGCAAATCATGTCATCTAGAACTCCTACATTATGTGTGCTTCGATAGTGGCTGCAATCTAAACTGAAAGTCCTTGTTTTTCTAGTTTGTGTTTGTTTCATAACTACCCAGGGCATTATTCAGTTTTAAATTTTATTTTCTTTATACAAAGAGTTTGAATACATTCAGGTAAATTCAGGACATACAATTCCTTAGTAGTCAACTACGCAATAAGAAGCTGAATTTACATAATGAATCTGGCTGAAAATAACAGGCTGATGTTGGCAGTGAAGATAAAATAACTGCATTAAAAAGAGTGCTTCTTTTGGCATTAATAAAATCTAGGTCAAGCTTAATCAACAGTTCACTTTTATGTTTTATGCCTGCATAAGTGCACACGCAGAGTATGTTCCTATCACTTGGTGTACTAAACCATAATTTGCATTCGTAAAACCATAATTGGCTCAATGTATACAACGTGAAGAACCAAATTGCAGCTTAACATAAAACAGGCCTGGATAATACTCACTGAAGCCACATCAGATCATTAGTTCATTTTATACTGTGCTGAGCATTTTTAGGTTGGTGACCGTAATCTCTTATAATTTGGCCCCACAAAGTTTTAAGAAAATGAGATAATAAAAAGCAGTTATGAAGATCATTCACGGTGATAGGCAGCAAAGTCTTTTAATCCATTTTTCTTACTTTGTGAGTTGAGTTTTCCCAGAGACGTGCTTCATTTCTTCTCCTAACTCATTTGTCTAGGAAGGGATAACATGCATCTCTTCCATTTAGATTCATCTAGATGGTTTTTCTTTTGCCAGTGCAGTTCTGTTATCTTTGGTTGGCTATTTGCATTTGGATGTTATTCATGATTCTGATCTGTCCTTGAAAGTTTCACATTAGTGAAGAGACAATTTTAATAAATTAATAGATAAAATATCAGTTTGAGAAAAGGTGGAAAGAATCCAGCATAATAAAGCTGACAAAATGGAGGAAGATTGTCATTTTGATTATTACATGCTTCTCATAATGAGAATTATTCTAATGTATAACGATTGATGACCACCAATGCCATGGCTAATAAAATTTACATGTTTCTCTTGAAGAAACATCAATTTTTTGTCATATGACAAAGCATAGCTTTTACCTATCAATCTGCCTTGTCATCTGGAGTTACACTTGGTCTCTGTCTTATTTTCACTGTAATAATTTATGGCATATTTAAATAAAATGTCCACCCAAAGATTCACATTTTTATGCCTTTGCCCTGTACAAATTTCCTTCATGAAATACACTTCCCCCCCACCTAATCTAGCTAGATTAGAGAAACAATTGTATTTGTATTTGTTGTTGCTATCGGATCTCAGTGCTCACTAATGATGCTTTAGTCTAGAGACTGATGGGATTACTGGAATTTCTGGGACAGTTTTATTGTTATTTACTTTTGGCCAAAAAGATTATTGTCAGGTTAATGGGAAATGGAGAATTATGTACACCAATCAGTTGCCCCAACCTGAGGATTAGGAAGAAGGTTCTGAAATCTTTTGAGCTCAAGTCACATTACACATGCCTCATTTGCCTCAGAACAATACATCAGCTGAGAGCTAGAATACTTGGCTTCATCTAAATTTGGATTATGGATTGGTACTGGTCCATTGCCTATTAGGAACTGGGCTGTACAAATGGCGGGCAAGCGAGTGAGCAAAGCTTCATCTACGCATGCACAGAAGGGGCGTTGGTCTTACCTGATATGCTCCTTCTCATGGGGTGGAGATAGCATCCAGGCATGGGAAGTCCCTTG
>JANHFT010000842.1:126931-142335 GCA_032467955.1 Pseudoxenodon macrops | reverse complement strand
TTGGTGAACTGGTTGTTGGAAGAAATCATTAGGGCAGAGAACCGGTTGTTAAATTATTTGAATCCCACCACTGGCTGTGTGACCTTAAAAAGAAGCCTTTCGCTAGAGTTTGCTTGTTTTTCCTAGATCATAACTGAGCAAGAGCAATGTTGGGTATGTCAAATTGAACTTGGCTTGTTCAACTGCTATTTTAACCACTACACACCATGCTATTTTGCAGTTGATTGGATGCATTACAGACACTCATGATGTTTCATTATCATCTGCTTCCCATTAAAATTGGTGCCAAGTGCAAATTAAGAGTAGGACAAAGCCTCTAGATTGGAAATATTTCAGATAGTATTTTCCCCCCAAAAAATGTATATATCACTCTTTTGCAGGATTAACATCAGATCACAATACTTTTATCCCAAGTTCATAGTAGTCTGTCATATGATATGCAGCTCTTGCTGCTATTGCCACATCCTGATACCGGTAGTTATTTAACAGGATGTAACCCCATTCAGTGAATTTCTTTTATCTCTTAGTGAATTATCTTAAATCTGAAAACAAGGAAGTCTATTTACATTTGCCAAATTGTTTAAAATAATTGTTGTAAATTTTTCATGTATAACCCTACTCCTAACTAGAGGATTATTGCATTTTTCATTTAAAAAATAAAACAGATTTGCCTAAATTACTGTTCTGCTGGAAAGCATAAGAAGGTACTGTTTCATCTCTCCCTAAAGAATTCTAAAACAACTACAATTGAATTACCTTTGTGAAAGCTCGGTGACATAAGCCACACAGTTCAATCAAATAAGCCAGGGTAAAGATGGCATTCTGAATGACAAAGCTCAGCAATTTTGAAAATGGCTCCAGCAGGCTCTGTAATAATAACAACAGCAATAATCATAATTATGTCAGAACATTTCCATGCCTTTGCAAAATGCACAATGTGCATGTTATTAATTTTTCCACCCTAACAAAGCTTTTACTTTTCACTTGGAAGGTGCAAGGCTGTGGCTGTCCAAGCTGATTCATCTCATGGCTGATACTCAGGAATTTCCCAGCCAGTACCTTGAATGAACCTCTGGAGGATCTTTCAGGGGGAAATGAAAGTTTCCCCTCTGGGATAGTCGCTAGATAAATGCTGAAAGTTGGCCCAGACTGCTAGCTTCTGTCATTGGAAGAGCAAGCAAAGCATCAAGGGATCAATTTCTGGCACTCTTTTGGAGAAAGGCATCAGAAATTTCTGGATCCTTCTCAGAATTTCAATCGCAATGCTTCACAGCAAAGGAAGTTCAACAGCAATCATATATCAACAAGTTGTACACAACCATTGGAAACCGCTTGTCATCCAGATGGACAGAAGTAATGTCTACATTTCATAAATAAATAAATTAGTGCTAAAATTCTCCAGAAACAGCCCCTCAAGATTGGTTTGGCTAAATTTGCTAAGTACCGATTCTTGTTCTGCTGATACATACTGGTGTAAAATTTAAGCATTGCTGGACATGGGTGTCAGGAAACAGATGGGGTGGGGTTGAGCCGGTGCATTGACTATGTTAATTGTTATGGATGGATCTCGGCTGTTGTTTTATGGGCTACTGCTTTATGTGCATTTTGAGGGAGGGAGACATGCCTTTCTGTTTTTTATAATTTTTAACATTGTTAGTTGCCCAGAGTCATCAACCTGAGATAGGCAGCAATATAAATTGAACGAACAAACATTGTAAATACAAGGAGATATAAACGCACAATCATATAATAATAAATGAAATATTAGTGGTTTCCGATATCATTCATAATGCTATTCTTCTGGACAGTTCAGGAGATTGAAAGTGGGGAACAGTGTTATGGTGGTTCGTCTCCTTCTTCCAGGTCAGTTCCAATTCCAGTTGGTGTTGTATGGGTGGGGAAGGAAGGGAAGATCTAGTCCAAAGTCACTTTTTTGAAAAGTTCCTCAGGGTTTTAATATTCTCTGCTTCTGTTTAACATATACATGTAGAGACTTCATCTTTCGCAGGGGGTGATGTCTCATCAGTATGCTAATGATGCTTATTTATATATCCCTCCCTGGACTTACAAGTGATGTTGTTCAGATACTGTCTTAGTGTCTGTAGGGGCCTTGATAGGCAACAATAGGCTTCAGGCCAACTTCAGCAAAATTAGGTGGCTGTGGATTTTAGGCCTTCCTGGATCCAATGATTTGATCTTTAGTTCTGGATGGGATAGCACTACTTCATATGAATTTACAGTTTGGGAGTTCTCCTGGAGTTCTATCTCCGTTTAAGGAACGAAGCATAAAAAACTGGTTGGGCGACTTCATTCAGTCATTCTCTAATTCACCTCACAAAATTGTTATAGGGAAAATAGGAGGAAGAAGGAATAACAGGTATGTGCAACACCTTGGGTTGTATGGGGGCTGGGATCTTTTTAAAAAAGTGACAGCCATAGTAGCATGACTACTATTGATTTGATCCACAAGGTAGATGCTTATTTATGGGCATTGTTGTGGTTGTTGATTGACATTATACTATTATTATAGCTGGTTGTGAACTCAGCCAGCATTGTGGCATTTTTATCTACCTATTGAATCCTTCCCAAGGACCTGGGATAGGCAGATTTTTAAAAAATATATATAATTAGGGCATATTAAAATTTAATATTAAGGTAGCTGCCTAGAGTCACTGCTGAGAGATGGGTGGCCATATAAATGGAAATAACAAAAAGGACACTTGAACAGATTCTATTTTATGCTTCAGTTATTCCCTTTATCCAGGAGAACTGTAAAATGTAAAAAGCTGACATGGAGAGTAAATACAGATACTCAACACAACACCTTTTTAAATAGAAAACCAATCTCGCTGCATTAATATTACATCAGCTACTTAGTTTCCCACTGTTTCCCTTTTAACTTACCTTGGCAGCACTACTGGTGGGAATCTTCAGCAAACAGATCATTATCCTTACACTGGAATCCAGTGAACACTTCAGGCAAAGAAGGACACAGAAAATTACAAGCTATTCTTTACATGTTCATTCAGTATTTAGGACTATTGTATTTATCAAAGAAAAGCAGAGCTGCACTATCAATAAACACAGAATGGGGAATTCAATATAATTCCTGGTTTCCAAAAAACCCTATATCTTAATTTTAAAGAGAGGAAACTAAGTTCCTAGCTCTCACGTATGAAATAAATGCTTGAAAGAACGTGAGAAACACTAGTGAAAACTTCAGAGACCAATGATGCAAAGCTTTAGAGTTGGAGTAGGCTGGGCAAATTGCGCTTGGTTACCTTCTCTGAAAGCAATGTAGGTCTTTCAAAGGTGCCTACACCTTGCTTCTTGCTGGATAGCAGGTAAACTATGATACTGGAAAGGCACAGATACACATGAAACACCAATAAGGTAACGATATGCATCCTGGGGACAGGGACAGCTTATTAACCTGGCATCACTGGCCAGTGCACATCCTTAGACAAGAATGTGTTCAACATTGTGCCTGGCTTGCTCCACAGTCACTGATGCCAAAAGGTGGGCAGAATCCTTGGTGCCAACATAGGCATTGGAACTGCCTTATTAATGGCATCTAACAGGGCAAATGAGCAGATCCACCTTTGCAGCCATTACTTCCTATCTTTGCCTCCCCCCCCAAAAAAAAAATTCTGGTGCCCAATTAGGAATGGCACACCACTGTCCCTTCTCATTTCTACCTCCATTTAATCCGCACCCCATCTCCACACACAAACATGAAAAATAAACATTTGATCAAAATACATACACATAAATCAAAATTTATGTATCCCAGGATAATATAGAAGTTAATAGATAGCTGATTTATATGTCTGGTGTTGTTTACAGTGACTGGACGCAATGTTCGCCTCTCAAGAATTTAGACACAAGTCTCTCCCAGAACATACCAGAATGAAACTAGAAATTACCTTAAGGGGCAAAACACACGGTAGTTTGGTAAAGAAAGTTTGAAACTGGTTGCTGATTGTAGTCCAAAGATTGCTTGGGGAATCCATTGGCAAAGCTTCCATAAATGTAGCAATGTTTTCCAAGCAGCGTAACATTCCACCTCCTGCTGGCAAATTCTTTTTGTTGTTTAAACCCTAAGAAAACAAGTAAGCCATTCAGGCAAAAGATGTAAAATAAAAACAGGAAGGTATTTCCATTTTGCTTAAAAAATATATATATCTAAGGGCTTCACATTTTTTTCTCACAAATCTGCTACAATAGGCAATCTTTCTGCTTCACCGGTAACAGTGTATGTTAAATCTCTTCAGAAGAAAAAGAGAAGATTTGAACATGCCAGTGTAGAGAAAGAGATCTTTCATGTCCATCATCCTGGATTTTCTTGATCACTCAATGCCCTTCGATAACGTTTATTACTGTATCCTTCTGGATTGGGTTTGGGGTTTAAGAGTGGGGGGAGGGGGGCACAATGTTCACCTTTTTCCTCCAAAGCCAGTTCCATTTGGTGTTGTTGGGAGGAAGGAATCTGGCCTGGAGCCTTGCTTTGCAGGCTTCCTTGAGCCTCTACACTTATGTTAAATAGCATCAATATACTGAAGAGATACATCTCTACCAGGGGTGGACCTCAAAATTTTTAGCAAGGGATTCTCTGCCCAGTTGCTGGGTGGGCGTGCCCATGGTGGGTGTGGCCAATCAGCCTCCTGCACCATGGTGGGGTGGGCGTTTTTGCCCTCCCTGGGCTCCAGAGGCTTTCTTCGAGCCTCCAGGAGGGCCCGTTTCCAGCCTTCCTGAACTTCAGGTAGGCCTGTTTTTCACCCTTCCCAAGCCTCCATGCGTGCCCAGCAGAGTTGGGTTCCTACTGGTTCGGACCGGTTCTATTGAGTAGGTAGTAGGCCGCTGGTGACATCACGGAGGCGGTTCTGGTCTGTGGACACCACCATCTTTTTTGGTGAATTCCTTTTTGAAAAAAAAGGTTTTTTTTTTAAAAAAAAGGTTTTTTTCTTCTTCTGCGCATGTGCAGAAGCTGAGTTTCCGGCACTGCGCATGCACCACCATCTTGTTTTTGGCCTCTTTTTTTGAATTTTTTGTAACTTTTTGTATTGCACATGCGTGCACGTGGGAGGCAGCAAACCAGTGGCAAGATAAGTTAGAACCCACCCGACACAAGATATAATGTAACATTGAATTATTTCTCCTTCTTTTTCAGATATCTCATTGCCTGATTTTTGTCAGCTGCTCCACTCGTTATTATATCATAATTATTGTTATCTCAGAATTACTTTCAAGGGCAAAACAACAACAACCGCACACACACAGATTTTTCTTTACTTGCCATTACCGCTGATCTTTCTCCTTATCCATTAGCTTTTCAACATTCCTGCTGTTTGCTCTTCTGCAGTATACTTCTAATACCTGCGTGTCCCAGGTCAGATGGTCCAGATAAAATACCAGAGTAGACAGAACAATGCATCGTATCCTCTCTGAAATATTTTTAAGCCCTTCTTAGCTTTTTTTTGTTTTTAAATGTGGTTGCATTATGTTACCTTTGTTCTTTTCAATAAGCCACATTAAAAGTGGTCTTTAAATATTTTGCCTCTAGGGAACAGATTCCACATGGCTGCATCTTCCTAAGAAGCCCCTCTTACTCTAGAGGATTCAAAGGCCCAAAGAAGCCTTAATTCGTCTAAATTACTTTAAAACGCAAAGTTAGGAAGCTACAGTTCAGAGAGGGAAAATAGCCAGGAAGGGAACTCACAACCTTTTCTTCACTGACTCTTTTCTGATCTCCCAATGTGTCTCCAAATATATTTCTCTTTATTGAGTTAATCCAGAACCCCACATGAGAAGAAAACATGGAAATAGCTTTAGAGTTATGTCCTGTTGATTTCTCATTATTTATTCAAGCAAACTTTAAAAGAAGCAGTTAAAACGAACCAAGTACAAAATCTGGTCAATAAAACAGTATATATAATTAAAAACCTTCAGGCTAAAAGCCAAAGACAAAAAAATGAGATTTTATGTTGTTGAAAGGGCCCACCAGGCAGTCTTATGAAAACTGAAAGCGTTAGAAGTTAAAAGGCCTCTGATCTGCACCCCCCCCATCCTCTTCTGGCACTTCACTGGCTCCATGGGAAGACAGGAATTCCCTCAGGATAAAGGGAGATGCCAGAGGTGGAATCTACATATCTGAGGGCAAGTGCAATCTATCTTTTCTGGATTTCACACAGGATCAAAGACCAAAGTAGGAGTATCATAAACTGCACAGGAAGAACATGGTGAAACCAGTATATAAATTACACTCCCTGCTCACAGCAAAAAAACCACTCCCTCTATAAAACCAAGTCCCTGCATCCCAGTGTCTTTGTAGGCTACCCCAGAGGTGGGTTCCTGCCACTTCAGACCGGTTCGCTAGAATCAGTACCGGGAATTTCTCCCCGCTCATGGAACTGACAGTGACGGCCGGCTAGACACGCCCCCGAACCGGTCCTCTAGCTGAATATCGGTCCTCCTGGTGGAAATTACCTCAAAAACTCTCTACGCATGTGCAAAGGCTCCTGCGCATGCGCAGAGGGTTATTTTCCAGGCAATACCCAGATGTGATAGGGGTGCGCAAATGAGCACAGCAAGCGCGTGCACAAAACACGCACTTCCATCGCAACCAGAACCAGTAGGAAAGCTGAGTAGAACCCACCCCTGTTCTACCCTCTAGAACAGAGTCTTTTGTTCTTGAGAATAATATCTCCTTTGCACAGTTTGTCTGGATTTCATTTTTTATTTGTTCTTGCCTCATCCCAGCTCATGAAATCCCAAATTATTCTTCTAATAAAAGAATTTCAGTCACTGCCCTGGGCAGATTCCCAGGAGATACAATGGGGTGGTAGTAGTGGCACATTAGAGGAGGCCATTCTTCATGTACCACGTGTATTAATGTGTTCTCCCTTCTGCTATGGATCTAACTGGGATTTTGATGCTCTGGCAGTTCCTTCCACATTCTCTGCTGTTTTCCTGAGCTTCCTGTGCATTCAGGTCGTCCAGTCCAATATAAAGAAACAGCAATTATGCCTTTTTTACAAGGAAATAATCTACTTACAAATTGTTTCATTTTTTCCTCATATGGTTGGCTGGTTCTGCTTCATGCTTTGGGCAGGCCCTTCTGAACAGGCACATCTACTGAATTCATTTTCCCCACAAACTTTTGAAACTATTCTTGTCCCTTTGTTCTATTGCAAATTACACAGGGATTCAACCTTGCATGAACTTCACCAAGAATTTCTTCTTTTCCTTCATCAAAACAATGGGATTCAACAATCACAAAAGACATAAAGTTGTATGCTAAGAATGAATGAACTTTTGAGTTCAGAAATATGTTTTGAATTAGTGTTGTACTGAAAAACTTTGCATTTTTTTCCTTTCAACATTTCTTGTAAAAGAAAAGGTGAATTTTGGAAATATGTTCACGGGTAAGGAGGAATGGAATGGGCTATTTTAGCATTTGCTTGTAATGTGGCTTGTGTGTATGTATGCTCTATGAATTTCCTCCCCAACATTCTGCCCCTTTCATGGCTTTCCACATTTGAAACTCAAGAGAAGAACTCATGAGGCAACAATTCTATAAGACAGTGTAGGACTTCTGGTTTAGTGGCCATGGTCTAGATCATTGGCCCCCAACCTTTTGGGTGCCAGGGACCAATTTTGTGGAGGGTAGATTTTCTGCAGACTGGGGGAGGGTGTGGATTTCATGTGCTGTCTGTATCCTATGCATGCACAGATGTGGCTTCGCTCATTTGCATGGCCTGGTTCCTGGTAGACTTCAGAACGGGGCCCATCTACAGTCAGGGGGTTGAGAACCCCTGGTCTAGACAACAGATTTACTAAAGTTTCATGTATCAGACCAGCTTCCCTCTAAAGATGCCAACTGCAGTTGTGGCTGAAACATCAGAAAACCTGTTGTCTAGACCATGGTCACTAAACCCTGAAGGGCCACAAATACTAGCTGTGAAAGCCTACGCAATTATAATGCTATAGAACTTTAATAAGGATCATATCCAGTCATAATGAATCATAGTTGCAACATGACTATGTGGCATCTATGTAAAAATCAATTCAGAGCAAAGGGGGATTTTGGCATCATATATTCCTAGTTGTAAATCAGCACTAAAAAACAAATACATACAATAAAAACAAATGTATACTGTCTTTATAGCCCAGCCCCGTGATGGTGAACGTATAACACACGTGCCACAGGTGGAGCCATGTCTAAGGGCACGCGAGGCGTTGTCCAATGTCAGCTCTAGTGCGTATGCACATGCTGGACAGCTGATTTTCACCCTTCCAGAGGGCGAGGAGAGACGATTTTCACCCTCCCCAGGATTCAGGAAAGCCTCCGGAGCCTGTGGATGGCAAGAAACAGACCCAATGGGCCTACTGGAAGTTTGGAAATGAACTTCTGGTAGGCCCATTGGGCTGCTGTTTGCCCTCCCCAGGCTTCAGGAAAACCTCCAGAGCCTGTGGAGGGCAAAAAACTGGCCCAACGGGCCTACCAAAATTGAGGCCTGCGCCCATGCACGGCGGGCGGTGGGGAGTGAGGGGTGGTTGTGCATGCATGCACAGGGGGGAGGACATTGCATTATGGGTGTGGGCATGTGTGCACGTGACCCCCCCACACTCCCCATGCTTTTGGCACACAATGGCAAAATGGTTAGCCATCACTGGCTTAACCCTTTGATTTTTGACTTGAAATTCACAAAGTACTGTTGAAATCAACAGTACCTTGGTGGGTGGTCTGAAGTATCAAGGCAGAGATCATGGCAGGTTGATTGAAGCCATGCCCATTTGTCCATCTGTGTGATATTGATACACATTAAAAAGGGGCAAGGCTTGGATATTTATTTATTGCTATCCTGCCTTTATTATTTTTATAAATAACCCAAGGTGGCGAACACACACAATACTCCTTCCTCTTCCTATTTTCCCCACAACCATGGCTTTGTGAGGTGAATTGGTCTGAGAGAGAGAGAGAGAGAGACTTGGCTCAAGTCACCCAGTCCACTTTCATGACTAAGGCAGGACTACAACTCATGGTCTCCTGGTTTCTAAGCCAACACTTTAATTACTAAACCAAACTGGCTCTGTAATATGACAATTAATTATTCATGATTAATTAATATGGTAATTAATGTGGTAATCTTCATTGCTCCCTCATGGCTAACATGTTGACTTTTTTATCTCTCCATATAGATACTGATCAGAATTTATTTTCAAAAGGTAGCCTTCATTTCATTTCTCATATGATTCTGTCCTCAGCTGAATCAATATTCCATTTTTTAATCAAACCCTTCACTAATTCCTAATTTCTTTTCACCTTCAAGTGGTAGTGAAATGTGTACATGCTGAAGCCTTTCTCAGTGGTATAGGCATGACTGAAAATATATTATATCTCTAAGAGGAAGGCAAAAATAAAATTCTTTGCATTTCTAGGTTTGTTTTTTTGCTAACTCAGCAGAAGCCCGTAGGCAAAATAGAAACAGACCTAAAAGATCAATTTTCACACTTGCCATAAAAATTTTCTGTCCTGCCATTTAACGGAAATGCTATGTAGATGGACAAAAACATTTCAGGAGCTTTCTTGGGAATAACTGCTGTACAATATCAATATGTGGACAATATAACCCTACTCCATGTCAATTTTGCAGATTTTCACATGTAATTCTATCACGCCAGCATTTTTTTTCATACAGTATTCAAGTCATACAATATTCAAGTTTCCAAAGTGCCTGTAATTTGTTTTATGGGACATCATTATAACTTGTAAACCTTTTGAACCAGAAGTGGTGGGAAGTGGGTAGCTTCACATCACTAATTTAATTCATTAAATTTATTTGCCCCCATCTGGTTTCAAAATGACTCTGGGTGGCTTGCAGCATTAAAAAAAAATCATCAAGCATAAAATGACAATACAAACAAAATAAAATCACTGACCCAAGATGGAGAAGGAAAGAGCCAGAAGCACAGGGAGTAGGGGAGAGAGAGAAGCAAGATTAGCTGTTAATAATCAACCACCTCCAGTGTGAAGAGCCTCCCATTGGAGCCCAAGCCATCTGGCAGAACCAGTTCTTAAGGCTCTTATAGAAAGTCAGAAGGGTGGATATTCCAAAGGGCAGGAGCCATGGCAGAGAAGGCTCTTCTCCTGGACCCTGCCAGCTGAAATTCCTTGACTGACAGGATCCAAAGTGTGCTCCATCTGGCTGTGCAGATTGGGTGGGCCAGTCCCATCAGGGTAGGCAATTCCTCATGTAACCTGGACCTCTGCCATGTAGGCCTTTAAAAGTAAGAACCAGCAGCTACAATTCAGAGGTGGGTTTTAAATCTTCTTACTGTCGGTTCGCTCAAGGATGCACTGCGGGCGCGCGTGCTTCGTGCACATGCACAGAAGCAAAATCCAAGATGGCAGCATCTATGCCACCACCGAAAGAACTGGCTCAGGGGCGTGGCAGGCCCGGGTTACTAACAGTTCTACTGAACCATGCCATTAGTGTACCGAACTGTTAGGAACCCACCTCTGCTACAATTGCATTTGGAAGCACACTGGCAACAAGTGCAACTTGCATAGCAGTGATGTAACATGGGTCACATAGGTCACATTTTTCAACCCTCTGCAGAAGGATAAGGAGAGGCTCAAAAAGATTCATATAATCTAGTTACAGATTTTATCAAGGTTTCAGAACTATTGGGGAGGGTATTAAATGTTTACTCATATGTTTAACGTTTATATAATTCTAGTGTCAGCCAACCAGAATCATGTGGGAAAGATTAACATTTACATTTGTAAAATGAATACATAAACAATAGCAAAATTTTGGCAATATAGGCTAGCTTGTGGAATTTGCACATCAGTCTGCAACTCTGTGTTTTCCATTCCTCAGATATATTGACAAAACAAGAAGAAATCCTGAATTTCAGGTTTACTTTTCATTTAATAATAATTCAGCAGATGAAAACAAATTGTTATGGCCAAACAATTGCACTTAATTCACTTTGTTATTGCTTTAATGCAAAAAAGAGAAAGAGACACAAATGGTTGCTATGTTGGATTTGTGGTATACAAAAATCCTTAAGTTTTATTTTATTTTTATTTGATTTGTCAATCGTTTGATAATAGATATAATAATAAACATGAGTATGAACACAGGAAATGAGTACGAATAAATGGGGACAGTAGGACAGGGACGGTAGGCACGATGATGCGCTTATGCACGCCCCTTACAGACGTCTTAGGAATGGGGTGAGGTCAGGGGTGGGCTCCTTCTGGTTTTCTGCAAAAACACCTCACAGCAAACCACTGGTTCACTTAATGATTATGGCATTTGATTAACGATTATGGTGATTGCTATATGGCATTTGCTTAACAACTGCTGCAAAAAAGGTTGAAAAAACAGATCCAATTATTTGATGACCCATTTTGCAACTGTCACGACTTAGACTGTAATGATTGTAAATCCATTATGATCATAACTGCCTGGAATGCACTACCGGACTCTGTTGTTACATCTACAAACCCCCATAACTTTAACCTTAAACTGTCTACTATTGACCTCACCCAGGGATGGGTTGTGGATTGTTTTGCTGCTGATTCGCTGAGGGTTGCGCCTTGCGAGCCTGCGCATGCGCAGCAATAACAAAATAGAAGCAAAATCCAAAATGGCAGCACCCACGGAGACACCGAAGGAACCGGCTCCATGACATCATCGCCGAGTTACTACCAGTTCTAAAGAACCGGTTAGAACCGGTAGGAACCCACCTCTGACCTCACCCCATTCCTAAGAGGTCTGTAAGGGGCTGCATATGTGCACCAATGTGCCCACCGTCCTTGTCCTAATGTCCCCATGTATTCATAACCATCTCATGTATTTATAACCATGTTTATACATTTTATATTTCTCTAATCTTATATATGCTTGACAAAATAAAATAAAAATAAAAATAAATAAAGGCTGCAAGGCTGCTCAGGAGGAGTTCACTACACCCCTCATCACAGGAAGGAATAACTGCAGTGGAATAACTTAAGGAAAAGCTTAGGAAAAGTTAGTCTTTGCCTGGAACAATTGTTTGCTTGGGTTACACTCCCCTGGCTTTGTCTCATGCCTGTTGCTGTTTGCCTTGCCTCACTTGGAAATTTACTCTTCGCCTTTTGTCTTGGACTTAGTCTTTCTGTTGTGGACTGGTCTTGGCCTTCACTTCGCTGTGCCCTTGGAACTGCTTCTTGCCTTGGACCTTTTCTTTGCCCTTGTCTTGTGTCTTGTGGACTGAACTTGGAACCTAGATGTTGCCCTGTGAGTGTGCTCCTACTCTGTGGGCTTTATTTGTACCATGGGCTGTTGTTTGGGGGACTAAAGGTGGATGCCTTTAGGGTGGTGTGGAGGATGGAGCTTTACCAGTTGTTGGAGGGTCATTTGCTGGATCATTTGTTGAGAGAAATAAAAGACTTTGTAGAAGCCTGCTTTGCCTTGACCACTTGGGTCAAAAAAAGGTTAGTATGTAATTTTGGGGCATCGGTAGTTGTTTTGAAATGTCATTAAATGGTCTGCCTTATCTTAAGGATTACCTGTATTTATTGGCAACTGCATCAGATTTAGAATCTGTTTTAGAGTTTTAACAAATATTTCTAAAATACTAAAATATAATCTTTTGCTATTCAATTTATATATCTATATATTTTGCAAATGCACTAAGACATTTAATATTTAAAATACTTTAAATGCTTGAAAATAGTGCTACAAGACACCCAACTGCCTTAATTAGAAAGCAGTTAAGCTAAAAATATTATTTCCCTTATGTTTTTTTGCAATAAAAATAATTAAGAGTTTACTTGGGAAAAGTCATTACAGTTAGTACTAATATGAAAACTTGTTCATTATGATTTAAGGTTCGTTTTATGCAGTGGTTTATTAGTGTTATTGAGACATTATTTTCCATAATCTGTTGGAAGCAGAATTTCAAAAGTAGTTTCATACTGTGCATCATATAATATGATATCCCTCAAAATAATCCTGCAAATACTGCTACCCTTTTAAATAGTTGTTTCCTTTCAATCATATCTATGACTGTCCTGAATTATCCTTAGCTAATCCACATCAGTTTCCTTGGTTATATTTTCTTTATCACTGGTTCCCTGGCTGATATGTGTTTTTTTTATTATGAAAACATTCTCTCTCAGATTGGATAATGTATTCTGAATCCTAGGGTGTCACAATCTGAGTAAATAATACCAGATGGTTGAAACAAACACCCCCACTAAATTCTCCGGAAAGCCAAAATCTACAAGGCTTATCACATCTGAAAAGAAAAAACAACAACATAGCTTCTGACATCTAATTCTTAATAATATATTCTGTACAACCTACAGTGATAAGTCTAAGTATACTAAAAATCAATGCAATATAACTGATTAATTTGGAACAAATACATATGTGAAAATGTCCCAGACAATTCTAAAACTGGATGAAACCAACCTCATTTTGTAATGAGAAAAAAATGTTATCTGGTACCTTTTTTATAAAGCTGCTGTGTGCTATCTGCTCCATATTATTAATGTTACATCCTCTGGGAGGACTAAGTAGCATGTCTGCCGCTGGTTGGCTAAACTAGCGGCGGGAAAATTAAAGGCATGTCAGTGGCCGGCAGGCGACCAGGGAATCCCATAAAAGCCACTTCCCTGCAGCCTGCCGGCAGTTCCGTATTGCCTCCACCTGGATCCAATAAAGGTAGCTGACTGTTCCTGTACCTCGTGTCTTCATTACTCGCGTGATCTAACACTGGCAACGAGGATGGGATCCCAGTAGAAGACTGCAGAACAAAGGCACCTCGTGGCATCCTCTGCCATTTTGAAGTGACCAACTGCACTGGCCAGAATAAGGATGGGATCCAACTCCCATTTCTCAGCCCCGCCATCGTTCTTCGACCTGACAGCAAAGGATTGGAGCTCGTACATGGGCCAATTCTGCATGTACCTCGAAGCGAACAACTACCACGATGCTCTGGACAACAGGAAAAGAGCCCTGTTCCTATCCAGCTGCAGGCCTCAAGTCTACTGGATGGCCAAGATGGTGGTAGCACCAGCCAGCATGAAAGCCGTCTCCTGGACAACCCTCCAGAACAGTCTAAGTAACCACTACGGCCCAACCGACACCCCTTTGGTAGCCCGGAATGAATTCTACCATCGTCGGCAACAGGTGGGCGAAACAATTAAAGATTTTGTCGCGAACTTCTGGGAGATTGCCACCTGATGCGAGTTCTTGAACCCGGAGGAGATGATGAGAGACCGCATCATCCTAGGCATGAGGGACCTCAGTCTGCAAAAGAAGCTCCTCGTGCGTCGGGGCACCACGTTTGGAGACATCGTAGATGAGGCCCGAGCCATGGAGTCATTGGATCTCTCGGACACAGACCTCCGGGGAACATCTGCCGTCCATTGCACCCATCGCGAGCCGGATTGGAGGACAGAGGTTCCCGATTCAGATGAGGAGGATGACGAGGAGGAAGGCATCTACTGAACAAAATCCTTCTGGCGAGAAAGGCCCCGAGCTGACGACCGAAGACATGCGTGTTGTCCCGGGTGCCTGGAAAACCACAACTGGGCACAGTGCTGATTCCAGGACGCGATTTGCCACCGCTGCCAAAAGCACGGCCACATCGCAGGAGCCTGCCGAGCCATGCAACCCAGCATGACCCTACCCTAGGAGTCCCCTCCATGATGACCACAAGGACCCAGCTGGGAAGCCCCCCCAGACGAGACGGGCAGGGAGAGTGTTGCAGAGATGTGCGAGAACACCAGCACAGCAGGGGGGTTCACCAAACCACAGTGGGCCATTCGGATGCGGGCATGCAAAGAAGTTCCATGCATCCATCACCATTGAGGGCAAGGCCTGCAAGATGGAGATCAACACAGGATCACTCTTCACCATCATGTCCTGGGAGAACCTCACCAGTTACCTCCCAGACATCAAGCACCACCAGCTTGAACTACAGCTGATGGTGCTCAACGATTTCCAAGGCAACCCCATCCACATCCTGGGCAGAGCCAAAGTCAACATGAGCTACAAAAGTTTCGAGGGCAATCTACCGATCACCATCATCGAAGGCCACCGACCAATCCTGCTTGGCATCGAGTGGCTCCAACCGTTATTCACTGTCTTGAACCAGATCAAGACAGACGGTTTTGAGTGTCTCCTAGAAGAATTTCCGGACGTTTTTGATGGGACGCTGGGTAAATATCAGGGCAAACCCATCTCGTTAAATCTAGATCCCAGCATCACCCCAATTCGCTTAAAATCCCGGTGAGTCCCCTTCGCTTTGCGTCCGAAGGTGGATGAACAACTGGACAAATTGATAAGCCAGGGGGTCCTAGAGCCAGTCGACCATGCAAAGTGGGAAACACCCATCAT
>JANHFT010000842.1:97302-120795 GCA_032467955.1 Pseudoxenodon macrops | reverse complement strand
AGATGCAACAACACAACCAACCAATCCGCTCACAGCAACAAAGCCAACACCCCACACCTCCCCAGTATTTATAGAGACGGCAGCTCTAATCACGTTTTGCTCACACAAGCACGAAGCCGAAAGCACCAGCCTGAAGATGACGAGTGACACCTCATCGAAACGTCGCCAAGACATTCTCAATCTTACATTTATATATATGATAATATATAAAAGATTATTAATATGATGAATGGTTGCAGGAACTGGGTATGTCTAGTCTAGTGAAAAGAAGGACTAGGGGTGACATTTGAGCAGAATTCCAATATTTGAGGGCTTGTCACAGACAAAATTGGGTCAACCTATTTCCCAAAGATCTGAGGGTAGGACAAGAATTAACATATGGAAATTTATCAAGGAGAGATCCAACCTAAAACTAAGGTAAAATTTTCTGCATTGAAAACAATTACCATATTTTTCAGAGTATAAGATGCACTTTCCCCACCCTAAAAGTAATTGTAAATTTTGGTGTGTCTTATAGACCCAAATATGGCCCTGTTTTTGGCCTCCAGAACCCACTGCGCATCACGTTTTTGTCCTCCCCAGCCCCCAGAAGCACTCTGCAGTGCTCGGCACATCCTGTTTTTGCCAGACATGGGCTCGTTTTTGGCCTCACGAGCCTTCCGCACATCCTGTTTTCACCCTCCCCAGCTCCCAGAAGAACTCTGCAGTGCTTTGCATGTCCCGTTTTTGTCAAAAACGGGCCCATTTTCACAAAAAATGGCCTTGCTTTTGGCCTGCAAAGTGCTTCTGGGGGCTGGGGAGGGTGAAAACGTGACACGTGGAGGCCAAAAACTTTTTTTCTTATTTTTCTCCTCTAAATCTAGGTGCATCTTATAGTCTGAAAAATATTGTAATCAGTGAAACAGCTTCTATCCCAAAGTTGTGGGTGCTCCATCACTGGAGAATTTAAAGAAAAGATTGGACGACCATTTGTCTGGAATGGTATAAGGGTCTCCTGCTTGAGCAATGGGTTGAACTAGAAGGCCTCCAAGGTCCTTTCCAACTCTGTTATTCTGTATTCTGTATACTACATTGGCAACCATTTTCCTACTGTACTATTTGTTTGGGAACAGAGACAGGATAGCTATCATGTCAGGCTTTCAGGCATCCCTAAGCACCTAATTGACAAGTATAAATTATGAACGGATTCAGCATGGCCCTCATTATATCTAGAAACACTAACTTCATACCAGTTTTAAACAAAATTTACATAAATTAGCCATTCAAAAAGAAAAAGCTCTGCTATAAACAATATTAGTTATCTTGCTGACATGGTGTCATAAGGTTTCTTTTCTATACTGGAGGTTTTTAGAATACCAATTCCATACAGCAAACAACCACTGACTACTCTATGGGAAAAGAACAGCACAGAAATAAATATACATATTAACATACACTTGTCTGTAAATAAACATTAAAAACATGAATGACAATAGTATAAGCAAGAATTATAATATCCATTAACAATGTGCATAAATATGAAAATATCTAGAATAATCAGTTAATGAGAACCAATCGGTAACATCCTAACACAAAAAAATTAAAATACACAACATGGCATCCATCTCACAATAATAATAATACAGTAATATGTCACTATTAAACTTCAATGGTTATCAAGAAGATGGCATTCACAGTTGCCTAAGGTCCTCAAAAACAATTCAGTTTTTAATGATCTCTGTAAGGCTGTCAGAATTAGGGAGAAATCTCATCATTAAAGAAAAGTCATTCTATAACATCAGAGACATGACAGAGAGACATCATTTGTTGGCTTAAATCCTCCTTATCATATAGAAATGCATGATACCCAAGGATTTCTTCCATGATAAAGAAATGAACAATGTAGTTGTGTGTAAAGAAGGTGGGACTGAAAGTTATTTGGCATTAAGCCACGTAGAGCTCTATAAAACAATACCAGTAGTTTGAATTGTATTTAACAGTTTATTAGGGCTTTCACCACAGTTTATGTGTTTCTGATAGTTTTAGTGTGCCAGAAAGTTATGAGTGATTTTCAGGAGCTCCTCCAGTTAGAGTCCATTGGCATAATCTAATTGTGCAGTGATGAGAACATGAATTGATGTTATGAGGTTCACACAAGTGGCACACCAACTAAAGCTGGAAAAGAACCCACTGGCTGCAGTCCCTACCAGTCCATCTATGGTAGCAGTGCTTGAAAATCCAGGAGGATCTTCAAACCACAGCTGATCCTTCAAGGTTTGTACTTCCCTTCAAGTGACAACATGAGAGAGTCAAATTTCATCAGCAGCTTCATGTTACTTGGTTTCAGTTTTAGCTTGTTTTACCCTCCAGAAACCAACATAAAAACTTTCTCAGCATCAACAGTGTTGTGAAGTTCAACAGACTGGTATGAGCCTTCCTTATATTAATTTACCTGTACTTATATCAATGGATAACCTTGACATTTGATATAGTGGTTCAAAAATACAGGAAAGAGCATAAACCTTGCACCACTCCACGTATGAGCAGCTACTAAGCTCACCTCTTTTCCTGTATACAAATATGAAATCAGGAAAGAGTAGAATTACTCAAGACAGTATTCTCAATCTCCAATCTCATTGGTGATCAATATAGTACTGAAAGCCATTGAGTGGTTAAGAAGGACTAGAAAGGCACATTGCTCTATTTGACAAAGGTATCCCTTAATTAAGCCAATATTGTTTCTGCCCCATGCCCAATCCAGACTGAAAATAATCAATGTGATTTGTTTCTTCTATGCAGCATTGTAGATAAACTTACACTTTCCATTAAAGAGAAGGTCAGAGATTGGGCAATAGTTATCAAAATTAGTCTAACCCAGGGACAGCCTCTTGAATAAGTACAGATAATCCTCAACTTACAACCATTCATTTGGTGGCCATTCAAAGATACAAAGGCATTGAAAAAAAGGGACTTATTACTATTTTTCACACTTATGTCTGTTACAGAATCCTCAGTCATGTGATCAAAATGCAGATGCTCGGCAACTGCTTCATATTTATGATGGTTTCAGGGTCCTAGTGTCATGTGATCACCTTTTGCAACCTTCTGACAAGCAAAGTCAATGGGGAAGCCAGATTCGCTTTACAATCATGTTACTAACTTAGCAACTGCACTGATTCACTTAAGAATTGTGTCAAGAAAGGTCATAAATTGGAGCAAAACTCACTTAACAATTGTTTCACTCAGCAACAGAAAGTTTGGTCTCAATTGTGGTTGAAAGTTGAGGATTACCCATAGTATACCGGAGCCTCCTTTAAGAGGTAATACCCCACACACACTGAGTCTGATCACCTTCATAAAACCAGTCATAAACCCCTCCAAAAGAGCCATGAAGAGCATGGGCAAAAAACAACAACACACTAGGCAATGCCCTATCCACTTGTCCAGAGTCCATAGAATAAAAAGAGCCCCATTTAACATCACAAAATGTTGTTCCAATCACCATTGCAGACTTTGCCCATGAAAGTCAAACTCTTAAGGGAGCTACACAGTCAGACATGGGAATCAGCACCAAAATAATGTGCTTTCTCTTTGAATGCCCTATCCGAGGGTTTCTCAACCTGGGCCACTTTAAGATGTGTTGACTCTGCAAGTTACATATCTTAAAGGGGCTCATTTTGAGAAACCCTGGCCTACCCTATGTTTCCCATTAAAACTCTCCTGACCCATCGCTACCAAAATTTGCTTATCCTTCCCATTCCTGTGTATCCTATCCTCACAAAACAGGTCCCAGTTCCACTCACAACCTCATTTCACCATCTCACCTTCATTTTCTGCAATGTGAAATACTTACCAGTGTCCCATGTGCTAATATTATGAGGAGCACTAGATTGGTGTTCCAGCTGCCTCTTCATCAACTGATTCATGGTCAGTGCTCCCAAAGAACCTCTTTTCATCTGTCGGAACTGAGCTGCAAGTCAGAAGTTAATATATCTGTATGGCTTTCAGTAGTATTTACTGTTGTTTACAATTACCTACACCCATCTTCTTCTTCAAAATGAATTTTTCTACTCTATAATATAGCTCTACATACATTCAATGTTGGTATTCAATGAAGTGTGCTCAGAAGGGGATGACGATTGTTAAACAGATCTACAATTGTACCTGCAATTTGATTTCTGTCCCCCAATTTGCTCTAGATTATGAGGACAACCTTTGGATCCACAGGGCATCATATTGATGAATGTCACACTGAAAATATTTCAAATACATTTTTTGTATAAAGGGGCTCAAGGCTGACTCAGTCTTTCATCCTTTCGAGGTTGGTAAAATGAGGATCCAGATTGTTTAGGGGCAATATGCTGGTGTTGTGAACTGCTCAGAGAATGCTGTAAAAGCACTGTGGAGCGGTATATAAGGCTAAGCGTCATTGCTACTACTACTGCCTTTATTTCAATCTTTAGTACTCCAAAGCATTTTTAAAATGTGAGATTGATTCTGTGGTTGAATTGTAAAATAGATTAACATTCCATTTTCAATTGATATGATTTTTCATTTTAAAAATGTTTGTCAACATCAAATTAGAGAACAACATAAATTTCTTCTCTAGTGCTATGCTTAAAACCAGTTTATTATACACAGAATTTCCCAACAAAGTGCAGCAATTAAAATTTTAGAGCAGACATTCCTGCCTAGTGCATAAATTGTTGCCAAAAACAGAGGAAATTGGTTGTTTTTCTTTCTTATTTTATTTATTTATTTAAAACATTTATATAGCTGCCTATCCTCCAAACAACTCTTGGCAGCTCCCAAGCAAAAGTTAAAACGCTATATAAAATCACATTAAAACTATAAAACTAAACAGTTTAAAATATTATAAACAACGAAGACTGGGCACCAAGTCAACCTTCTTAAGATATACAATCTTACAAAAATTTCGCTTTTATAGTGGAAATTAAACCCTTCCAGATACTTTCTTCTGCATGAAAGCACTAACTTTAAAAATTATTATATTTGTCTCATTTCTCAAGGAAAACTTTGATTTTAAATATTGGAGTTGGGAGGGTAGAATTATTGAAAAATATATCATTAGCATTTACAAACAAATAAGATATATACAGATTTCTGATTAAATTGTTTTCCCCACAAAACATTGTATTCTTTTTTATTTTATTTTTACCTATTTTATTATTTTATTGAGATCTATTTTTTTCCTATCAGTTATTTCTAAAAATGATCTGCAAGTCTATTCTTGCTATGCTACTTTAACCTGTTTTACATGGCCCTGAAAATGTAGACGTGATTTTTCTCTCCCTAAGCATCTCACATCTAATCAGGTAGAAAATATGAACGTTCACTGTGGTTGTAATTCAGTACAAGCAGGAAAAACAGGAAAAGGATTTAAAAGTGTGGAAAAGAGCAGGAATCTCCAACTTTGGCACCTTTAAGACTTGTAGACTTCAAGCTTTGCTGGCTGAGGAACTCTGGGAGTTGAAGTCCACAAGTCTTAAAGTTGCCAAGGTTGGAGACCCCTGGAAAAGAGAACTAAATGCAACAAGAAAAATCTATTGGTTTTCCTGAATGATATAGAATTGGTGAAAATATAAAGGGTACAGCATGCTTTGCAAATTTATATCAGATTGAGTGAGATCGTGGTATCTGACACTGGTCTGGATTAGGAAAAAGCTAAAAGGAGTTTCCCCTTGATCAGTGTTTCTCAACTTTGGTAATTTTAAGATCCATGAACTTCAACTTGCAGAATTCCAGAGGCAGCATTTGGGGGAATTCTGGGAGTTGAAGTCCACGCATCATAAAGTTGTTAAGGTTGAGAAACACTGCTCTAGATATTCCGGCATCTTCCATGCATGTACATTTGAATCAGGAAAGGACATGGTTAGGTATGCCATCAGTGTATGTGGTAATTATTGAAATATAGCTATCCTACCCAACAGTATGTGAACAACATTATTTATGAAACGTCTATTCATCTAAAGATTGTGTTCTGATAAAAAGATGGATGAGAATAGCCTTCAGAAATTGTGAATGTGGCATCACTGGAGGCTTTCACAAAGAGACTGGACAACCATTTGTCTGAAATGGTATAGGGTCTCCTGCTCAAGCAGGGGCTTGGACTAGAAGACCTCTGAGGTTCCTTCCAACTCTGTTATTCTATGTTCATGAATGATAATACAAAATGACTCCTCAACCCTTTAATCTTCTGTGAATATAAAGCTCATTATGGAGTGCCAACTCCATTCTGATACTTTTAAAGTTAATTAACACAATACACACATAAACATTTACGAGTGGAGAGAAGTAATGCACCAGATGGCAAAACATACTAAGAAGCACAAATGCAGTAAACATTGGTTTCTTTCCTCAAAGTCAGGGGAGAGCTTACTTGACATGGAAGAGTGGCTACTTATCTCTGGTACACCTGCTTCAAGTGTAGGAGCAGAAGATGACTCCCTTGGCATTTCTAAGGTTGAAAGTACTTTAGTTGATACATCTGCAAAAAGAAATATTGCTTGGAACGCAGAAACTTTTTTGGGGGGGGGCTTTTGAAATCAGAAAACAATTATTCATAAACTCTCTTTTTCTTTCAATGTTTCCATTTTTTTCTTCCTGATATTCCTTTTTATCCTATTTTGGCATTTAAAATAGGAATTTGGAGAAATGTAATGAGAAAACCATTTATTTTCCTTTGTATCGCACTGAAATTAGATTTACACATTCATATGCTGGATAATCTTTTTCAATACACAGCTTTCTCCTATGTAAATGTTAATTTCCATGCATCCCTATAAAGACAATTGTGAAATTACAAAATGCCATCTCACTTTTTTCCAACACAGATTATAAGGAAAGAGCAATGGAGGAATGCAAATAGCACTTGAGCTCTCTAAAACACTGCCTTCCTATTAACTCATATTTAATATACACGATTCACCATCATAATGGGTATGTTGGCATCATCCTACATTTTAATGCATTTATATTTTCCTTACACCTCTTGAAAATGCTGCTATATGGGGGACTTCCAAGGGAGATATGGGAACTGAAAATGTTTTCATGAAAGTGGAGCTGAGAACTGCAGCAAAGACCAAGGAAAC
This sequence comes from Pseudoxenodon macrops, assembly GCA_032467955.1. NCBI lineage: Eukaryota > Metazoa > Chordata > Lepidosauria > Squamata > Pseudoxenodontidae > Pseudoxenodon > Pseudoxenodon macrops. The sequence goes on along the minus strand of JANHFT010000842.1, from coordinate 113,704 downwards.
AGTGAGTAAAATCTCTCCATATAAGGAGAGGATGGGAGATCACTCACATGTGCTCCGGACAACTGCTCCTATGAAGAGACTTCAGGACAGCAGTTTTTGGCAGTTTTGAGCACTTGGAGACAAAGGGATTAGCCATCTTGCTCACAACCATAGTGGAACCTTTTAAAGGACACTAGGTTAACAAAACTGCCTTTCTAATCATTCTCAGAAACTGCTTATTAACCATCTAAAAGCTGTTAGAGACCTTTGGAATGACAACTTTTAAAAGTAATTGGGTGAGTTTATCTTCAACTCTGATCAATGAAAAAAAATGTAAGCTTTAGAACTTTAAAAAATGAAACAAACAGCAAAAAGCTAAATAAACTGTATCTAAGAAAAATTATAAATGGATTAAGAGTCCAGATAAACTTGAAGTATTGACTTTGATTATAAGGTTTTAGTATTAACTGTGAAAAATAAATAGCTTCTCATTGGAAAGAGATTTATTTTGGCTAGCTTGATTATTATAAGCCACAACAAAGGAAAAGACTTCCGGTTGTACTTCCGGCACCTTCAGCAGTGTGGACCGTGAGTTCTGCGGCCCCCGCTCCTTGACGGAGGACTCAAATTGAGCCATAGCCACCCTTGAGGGGTGTTGAAGTAAAGGGGGACCGCCTTGCAAATCGAAGAGAGCCACATTTCTCCTCCCTGACTAGGAAAGCCCCCTCATCTGAAGATGAGGAGCAGCGGCAGCAAACATGACTGCCATGAAGCCGGAGACAGCCTGAACACATAAGACTGTGCTGGAGCAGAGAAACCAGTGTGAACTGGGTGAGAGAATATTTTTTATTGGAAAATGACCATTTATTGGAAAATGATTTGAAAATGTTTTCAAATAACTCTATTAAAAATGAAAAATGGGAGTGTCAGCTAAAGTATTCTACATAGAGTTAGTTAATATTTCAAAGGACAGATTCAACAGGAAAAAGGGAAACATGAGTTGATATTGCCCAAGCAATACCAAAGAGAGCACAATTTTGTTATTTGGGATGGAGAAATGCCATAAATAAGGCAGACAGATTAATACATGAAGAAGACAAAAAAGGAGATATGGAAGAATTAAGGAGAAATGAATTGTTTTGTTTAAAAGTATTGTAAGGTTCTAAATGTTAATTTATCATTCAACCTAGTATGTATAAATATAATACCCTGGATGTTGTTTAGGTTGTCTTAACTCACATTAGGCTTTTGAACATTTCTGTTCTGACAATATTATGCACATATTCAGATCTGCTCCTGTACAAAAGAGTCAACCACCATAGCAGCTGAGGACTCAACATGTCTTTAATCTCTACATTGTGGAATTGAGACTATTTGTGCCAGAAAGTAAATCTCAGTTTGTCTGGAATAGTAGCTTTGAATGCAAAGGGGGAAAATGAATCTGGATCAATCGCTGACCATGGCCACACCCACAATTACGATGCCCACCTGGCCCTCCGAGGTCAAACACAACCCTGATATGGCCCTCAATGAAATTGAGTTTGACACCCCTGTCATAAACAAAGGATGGAATATGGGATGAACAGATATCTGTAGCCTTATGAGGTTAGATTAAGGTTGAATGTCATTTCTTTATACATTTTTTCTTTTTGTTTATTATATACTTTATTTTTTCTTCTTTTTCTTGCACTTTTTATTCTTTTTTCTATTTTTTCTCTTTCTAGAAGTTTAATTCATATTAGTTTTTATTATTGTAGTAAAATTATTAATAAAACTTATATCTTAAAAATAGAAAAATAAACATTCTGCTATATAGAATCAAATTCTATCCTGTGACTCAGCCTTCTAAAGAATATGTTATTATAGTAGCTGTGATGTTGCCTGATTTATACATTCCAATATCTGAACCATTTACCAAGTGAATGAATCAGATAAGCCTCCATATTCCAACTATGGTGTCTTCAGGAGCAATTGTTATTTGAGAGATATGGCGATGAAGTGACAGTGTTCATATGATGAATAGAGCCAATTTTGCTGGATCAATTGGGATGCGGATAAAGTACTACTTATAATTCTAAATATATTTTACTACAGCCTTATAGTCAATGATTTAACTCACAAAATTGAAGACATAAGATATGATTGGAGCATTTTAGGAAAGCAGACTGGGGGATGATGATGACAATGATGATGACAACAATGATGACAATAACAACAAAACAACAAAAACTACTACTACTAATCTTAAGCCTGGAATAACAGTTGTCATCTACTTTGGTTAATACTGATTACTGCCATTCTATTCTTAGTCCAATATTCCTCTGGAAGAATTGCAGAATATATATGAAGACATAAATAACCAAGTCTTTTTCAGATATTTTCAAGTTCCAGAAAAGTGGCAAATGGACAATTTGAATAACCTACCATGAATCAGCTCCTTTCCACATCTTTCACCAAACCTTTATTGTTGAGGAAACAATTAAATTGATAACAAAGAGAGCTCACTAGAAATAAATGGTGCCTTACTGATCTTTCAACTTTCCCTTCTCTCCTAAAGGCTTTTCTTTAGATTAGATAGTTTGGTTAGGAAAGAGATCTGGAAGAAATGCCAACTTTAAATAAGGAGGGACCTTACTGTGAACTTTACTCAGATTCAATGTTTTCTATTTCTTCATATTATAAATTGCTATTTTACAGTCACTCAATTTTGCTGTGCTCATCTTCCTTGGGGGGAAAAAGCCAGCGTGATAATCAGATCGTTTCAAAATACATAGGCAACCGGTATTGCTCACCTGTCTCTTTCTGTTCTCCCAGCTTATCCAAGATGTTGAAGGAAATGTCCAGGTATTCTCTCTGGATGGCACTCACAGCAATCTTCCTCTGCTTCCTCTGTCTAGGAACGATTTGGATTTTAAATTCTGACTCTTCAGCTTCTTCCTCTTGCTTTGGTTCTGTACTTTGTTCTGTATCAGATTCTGCACCGGCATCCAGCTTTTGACTTTCAGCTTGGCTATCAGAGTCCTCGGGGAGCTTAATAAAGACCGTTTTCCCAGTTGAATTCGGAAAGGGTCCAACAGGCTTAATATCTTCTATGCATAATTCAGAGTTATCATCAATGGACATCTCCGAAAGGGCAAATGATTTTTGCAGCATATCCCGTTTTTGCTTTAGTGTCAGGGGGCTGCCAGGGGATATCCCTTGGACATCTTCCGGCTTAGCTAGCTCATCAACACCCTTTTGACTTTCAGGAGTGGTTGGGGGAGTTTTGTCTTGTGCAAATGATACAAAATGACTCACTTCACAAGGGGTTACAACTTTGGAACAATCTTCAATGCTGAACTGCACCAGTGGCGTTATGCTAAGACTGAGGATAGAAACACTGGTAGGACTTGATGGCGAGGAGGCAAGTGTTATCCTAGTGTCAACGTCACACAACTGACTTGTGAGATCAGTCTCTTCCTCATCACTTTCCACTATTCTCAGAGGAGGGAGTGACTCAAAAACGAAGGAGTCGCTGTCTGAATTGGAAACAACGGACCGTTTTTCGGGCCCTGACGTTGAATCAGACGACAGATCTATGAGATCTAAGTCCTCCTTTGGAGGAGAAGTTTTAGTTGGGGAATCTATGGTCACTTCATATGGCTCCATGCAGTTTAACCTGACTTCTGGTATGATAGGTCGTCGCCTTGTTTGACTTCTTCCCGGGACAGCTGGAATATTTTCCTTCTCTCCTGTATCTTGCTCTTCTGTTTTGGTAGAATAATTTTGCTGTGGTTGTCCATAATCATTCTGCCTCAGTGTGGTGTAAGTGGAAGCGGCAGGTGGCTTTTCTAAGTCACAGTGGTCTATGCATGATTTCCGACGGTGCTCGTCTAATGTAAACAACAGGGAGTCTGCATTTCCTATGTCAAGAGATTTTTGTTTTAGAGAGCGCAGTTTCTTTTTCTGAACGCTTTCTTCTCTCATACAGCGCAGAATATTGTCTTGCAATATGCCAGTTTCTCTATATTCAGCCAGTTCTATTTCACCTAGAATAGAAAAAGCTGGTACTATTCCATTCAATGTCATTCTGCATTTCCATATTTAAGCTATAGTGGCATTTTAGATAAAATTCCTGTTTATAACTTCAAGACTACATTGAATGGATGCAAATCATTCTAGTCCTAGTCCTAAAGAAATTTTCCAGGGCAAGACATGAAATCAGTTAACAAGAACAAGATGGCAACTTTAATACACTAATTTTAATATTAATAATATCAAGCTTAGTTTACCGTCTTTTTTACAATTACTGATTCATGCCTCAGTTCATGATATCAATGCTAATAATATTTTCATTTATGGGAAGATTGTAAAAACAGAAAATCTAGTGAAGATTTCACTATGTTTAGAAGACTAGATATTGAAGAGGAGAAAAGAAAAATAACTATTATGATACTCTAAATTATATCTGACTCAATCTCACAGGGCTGGCAGCAGTACAATAAGCTATTACTTAGTATTTTATGTGGCAATTTTATTGCATTTTACTTTACAATATCCAGAATAACGAGTGCAATTTAAATATATCTAACTAGGAGAAAATGACTGAATTGATGTTAAAAGTTCAAACTTATTCAGGCATGTAGCATAATTAAGACTTATATGCTGGCTGTGATTCTCATGTGTGGATGAGGAAGATCTGAAGAACACTAACAATAATACAAGGCTATAATACTCCTAGATCAAAACACACGATTAGTACTAATGTGCTTATATTACAAAAAGATGTTAACTGAAATTATAAGAAACTGCTTTATTAAAAGTGCAGCTGGCAAGTGGAACAATTTCCCATAAAGGTGGTGTATTGTTCTTCTGTGAGAACAATATTTTTCTTTGTTGGATACTGTCTATCACTGAGATTTCTGCACTGAATAGGGGGGCTGACTATAGACAATCCGCAAAGCCTCTCTATAATTTTAAGATACAGATTTTGATAGGCTTGCTTACCTTATCCCAGTTCAAGTCAAACATATTCACAGTATACCAAGCAACAATCATAAAATCATAATATTTCCAGGCAGAAGGTTTGTGTCTAACGTGACAGCGCTTCCCTCCCCCCCTCCATGCCCCCAATGATATACATACTTCTTTGAGCATTCATCTCAACTGGCTGATATTTCACCACTTTGCTGCCTCCAATTCTTTTCAACCTTGCGAAGAACGTTTGTGATTCTTTATTGCCTGTTCCAGTGGGTGTATCATGAATGTCTGATTCATCAAAGACGCTGTCTTCCTCTGCTTGAAAGAGAAAAGGCAGGCAACAGTATCACAATCCTCATCCTAATAAAAGGTCAACTGTTTTCAAGCAGCTTAAAGCAGTGATGACTAACCTTTTTCTGCTTCGGTGGCAAAAGGGTACGCGCGCATCTGTGTGCCCACACCCATAATAACCTCCCCCTGTGCATGTGCACACTAGCCCCCCATGCTGCTCCCCCTGTGCATGTGTGCAGGCATCACTGAAGCCTCCAAACTTCCGGTTGGCCCGTTGGGCTGTTTTTCACATCCCCAGGCTTCAGGAAGGCGAAAATGGCCTCCCCCGCCATTTTTTCCCGGAAGGCCAAAAATCAGCTGGCCAGCACATGCATGTATGCTGGAGCTGACAAAGGGCAATACCTTGCTTGCCCTCAGATATGGCTCCGCGTGCCACCTGTGGCACACATGCCATAGTTTCGCCATCACAGGCTTAAAGGCAACTGGACTTTGTTTTTTTTCTGGAACACATTGTCTTGGACTTCTCATCCAAGAAGCTTCTTCAAGTCAGAGCTGAATAAGTTTCTTGGATGAGAAGCAAAACATTTTCAAGGAAAAAAATGAAGTACAGTTGCCTTTTGAAAAAGCACTTTTGGGACAACCATGACCTGGATGACTGAGAATTTCCACAGACATATCACAAATTATATCTGTTATCTTATACATGCTTGACAAAAATAAATAAATAAAAAATAAAAAAATAAAAAACATTACACAAAACACACAACATCTTCCTTCATGGTAAAAAATATACAAAGCATACTCTGGGTAAGCTGATGCTATGTATTTTGGGGGGAAAAACCTGTGTGATTGTTAAGATAATTGATGAAATTATTTTGAGACAGAGGAAGAAATAGAGAGAGCGATTCTGTTTGGCATGCAGATTTGAACACAAAAATTATTTGGACTGTATATTTCTTTGAATTTTGCAATAAGGTTCTCAATTGACTACCTACATGCTACATGCAAAAATCACTGGAGGCTTTCAAAAAGAGACTGGATAACCATTTGTTTAAAATGGTATAGGCCGGGGATTGGACTAGAAGACCTCAAGGTCCCTTCCAATTCTAATATTATTCTATTCTAAACATATAAACCCAGTGCATATTTAAATATAAAAATTTGGATTGAGAAGTCAAATAGAGGATTCCTTTCAACAAAGATCTCTTTTCAATAAAATATAAGATTTGTTCATCATAATAAGGCAGCATCGTCTATTTTCAGTTCCATCCATTCAGCCTTACAATCCAGCTGGGAAATACAAAAATGCCTTGCAGGTTGCATAAGGACAATTGTCTCAACTCAAATGCCATAATAATTACAGAACTATTGTTTTTGAAAGACTGATGAAGACCTAAAGCAATGCATTCAGTGATGCTGTTAATCAAGGTATTATTAAATGTAATCCTACTATTGTGCATATTTGCTCAAAATGTGTGACTTCAGCTACAAACAAAATCCTCCTCATCCTTTTCCAAATCACAGCCATGAAAAAAGCATCCAAAGGACTTTGCTGGAGGATGTAGTCTGATCTTATGTTTCCTTCCTAGCTTTTTTATTGTCTCTTTTGAATGGTAGTGTAAATGTGGTTTATCTTTATATGTCTATTGATGGCTGATTTGTCTGAATGCCAAGGTTCTAGATATTTGCTAGAGTTTCTTAGATTTAAATTTGATCTAGGATGCTCACAGTTCTCAGGTAAAACTATGGTTGAGTCTGTCCACATGTTGAACAATTAAGAAGTTTTCCTCGTGCCTTCTGGCTGCTAGCTAGCTCAGATCAGATCAGACATACTTTAAAAAACAGGGTTACTGATTTATAGGATTACATATAAAAGACCAGTTTCCACCCCATACGGTTGCATGTGCAAAATAAACTTTTAATACTTTTCTTTGTTAGATTCTATGGAATGCATATTTAGCATAGTTTTTTTCTTTTAAAAAAAACCTAAACAAGAAGATGCATATATAAAAAAAAAATCTTTAATGACATTTGGTAGGAATCATGTGATGTAATACCTTTTTCTTTCTCACTGTACCGGCTTACATTGCTGTTGTCGCTATACAAAGGACCTGCTGTGGCATGAGGCTTGCAGCTGTGATACTGGGCATTTAATGTGTTGATGGTTATAGGGATGAGACTCAGCACAATTTTACTGATATCGCAATCTCTGTAAGGATACTGAGGAAGAGAGGGAGGGAGGGAGGGAAGAAGGAAGGAAGGAAATATTTTTAAATATTGTGATTATTTTCATTTATAATGCTTTAATTTATTCTGGAAAAAAATCTACAAAGCAGTAATTTAATTATTTCAGCTCTTTTATTCTTTTAGTATATCATAAGCCAAAGGAGGAACAATTATGATTAACAATGCTGAGAATGAAATCATGTTTGTACTTTACTGATAGGAAGGAATTGTAAAATAACTTTTAAATTATTATTTGCTTTTAAAAGTAGTATCTGATTTATATATATCAAGGATAAGCAATCCTGCATTCACAGATGATCCAGAGCTTCTCATCTACACTCTCTTGTTGAAGCTGGCAAAGCCAAATTCCTTTTGTTAACATTTTTATTGAGTTATAAGATAAAATAAGATACAAAATACAAAAGAAAATAGGAAAACAATGAGGAGGAAGGGGGGAAGAAGAGTAGGAAGGATTAGGAAAAAGAAAAAGAAGCATTGACTTCCGACTCTTTCTATTGCAGTAAAATAAGGCATTAATATCAAATCACAACTTTTTGTTTTTTCATAATAATATAAACTAGCCATTTCTATAAGGATCCATCAATCTAATCGGTAAAACCCAAAATCAAAGTTTCATTCTTTTCCACTTCAAGCACAAAGTTCAGAAACGGCCTCCATGTGGAAACAAAAGTATTTATATTATTTTCTTTAAACAAAACAGTCAATGTTGCCATTTCAGCCAGAAGCTTCTGGTCTCTAAGTTTGAAGTGGTAAATATATATATATATATTTCACAAAGCCAATTTTCAACATTTGGGAATGACTGAAAGAATACAATGGGTATTGTACACCTCTACAAGTTTAAGGACTTGTCTTTTAAAATCTTCTCCAGTTTTTTTTAAAAGAGACCAAAAAAATTAGCTCCACCTTTCAGTGTTTTCCTTAATCAAAGGCCTGAAGCCAAAACAAAGAATGGTCAAGATGAAGAAAAGGTAACTCACCCCTAAAATGTATTAAGCTATAATTGACTTCATAAAAACAATTGTTCTGGGGTTCTGATGAGAGACAGATTTGGAGTAACTGAAAGAAATAAGGGAAGTGCTTACCTTATATAGGATGACAAGCAGGGCCTTCAGCCACATCTGTCGAATGTGAGGCTTAAGGGACCAGAGGGAACAACGAGGGGGCTGTTGGAAGTAATGTCTAAGCTGAGGGCAGGTGCAATACTTCAACACCTGAGCCACCAAAGGAAGAAGATGCTTCCCTAGGTTAATGTTGTAATCCATCACCTAAAATTAAAGTTAGATTAGAATTTAGAACACTCTTTAAAAAGGAAAAAACACTATTTGAATATTTGCGCCAATAAATTTTCTATAAAAGCTTAGCAGAGATTGCAGAAATAAACCTACAAGGTTAAATATAGTGGCTCATTAAGACAAACCTATAATCACTTACAGTAATTGTATTAAACAACACATTCAGTAAAGATGTGTGCATCTTGACTGAAAGGAGTTAATTGTCACCCATGCCCCTGAATGTGAATTTAAATGTGAAATTAAAATGTGAATTCTTAGGATCAGCTGGAAATTATAATACAAGATGGTTCACCTTTTTTGTTAGTTATTTTCATAGGCATCATAGTGAAAAGTCATCTCTATGGAAGGATAATGCTCTCAATTTGAAGTTCCTTGTGAGCAAAATTTCCCCTTCTCATTGCATGACAAAATATGAAGCAATGCTCACTATATTTAGCAGTTATCTTTGCACAAACTAAAACTACAGTATCAATATCATAATGTGTCCACACAAATGTACATACAGTATGTGCCATGCTATATACCATACTATACTATATCATCATACTATTCAAAGAGTCATTATTAATTGTCATCACTATGCCTGCTACTTTACAGGATAAATGTCCTAACAAAATTCGGTCTAAAAATGAATAATAGTGAAAAGATTCTCCACCCCCCAATACTGTGGAAAAATAAAACAACAGCTGTAAAGCCAAACAGGTGAACAATGACAGCCCTGGAATTCAAGCTATTATTCTATAACTTTTCACTTAACTATTCAGTACTCATGAAATGTATGACAAAGGATAGTGGAAACAAATAGGATAGCCTCAAATTCCTGAACGTAAATATGTATTCCAGTTATGCCCTTTACTGATTGACATTCAGTCCTTCATTCTGAAGGAAATGTATTCTGGTAAACACATAAACATGCAATTGCTTGTGTAGTCAGCATTCCCTTATACATCAAGAACCCTTTAAGTATCCACATATGTACAGTACCGGTACTCATTTCAGGCTGAGTCCTGATATTGGGAATCTCTCAGCCAAATGATCAGCCCCTTGGTAGTTTGGCTTAGCCTGAGCTGAGAAGGGGAACATATGGCCCTTCATATATTGCTGAATTAATACTCCTAGAACCCACACTGTTTTCTGATGTGACCACAGTTGCTACAGACTATAGTGCAGCAACCTCTAGTGGGTTACAAGTATTTCATCTTCAGCCTGATAATTAATTTATTCCTGCTAGAGCTTAACACGATATCACTTTGCCAAATGCTTTCCAGTCACAGTGACAGTCACTTTCAAGGAAAGATATACAACACCATCTGCTAGACTAGCATCCAAAACAATAATTTGATTATTATATAGTGCATCAGTTCTTGCTACTAGAACATTCCTTTCCAGAATGCTGTTACAATAGCAACAATGAAAAAAGAGTATCTCTGAGAAATGTTTCATTCATGTTCTCTGAATGAAATATTTCAGAATTAAACTAAAGGACTGTATCTTGGGCATATATTTCTGTCTTGGTCTTATCCACACTCTGTTTTGTATGTAGGCATCCTTTGCAAGGATTGTGAAGCAAACAATCAACTATTCCTGCAATTCGGCCATACTCACAGCTTAACAGATTGGTCCCTACACTAGCTTGCATTAAAAGAATGTTTAAAGTATTAGAAATAAATCTTCTAAAAATGAACAAAATTAAAAATGGATGAAGTGTTAATCTATTACAAATGAAAATGCATGTGGGTCCAGCTTATTACACCATGGTCAAGGGAACATAAATATTTATTCTCCTATTACTACTACTACTACTACTATGTTCATGTTGGAAGCACCTACCAAGATGCTTTTTAATCTTAGAGCGTTTTTTTACTTTTAATCTTTAAACAACTGCTCCTACGTAAAAAGGTTCCATTCAAATTTGCAGAAAGGTATCTTTTCATTTTTAGAAATCGTATCAATTTCTGTTCATTTAGAGATCAATTAAAATATAATCTGACCATCTGTACCTAAACATTTGCACGGAAATGTGTTTATGAATGCCTATGTACAGTATAAGCACTATGTACATAAATGAAAGATTATGACTTTTTAGAAAGTACACATAACAGAGCCTTTTTTATTTTCACAGAAATAAATGCCCCATGTGCCATTGAATTCTTCTGATTATGGCTATAAATGTCATTTTCGGGAATTGCAATAAAGGTTTCAGCCAGACCATGAGAGATAATTTGACAGATTGTACCAAATGCATAAATCTAACTCACTTGCGCAATTCCTGCAATAAAGGCATTAAAGCAGGTTGATATTCGCATCTTCTGAGGTGCAATCATGAAGCATCCTTCCTGTTGATCGTAGCCCAGCAAAACATATAAATGGCGCTTGACTGTATTGAAAGCTTTAGCGCTGCTGATATCTGATTCTGCACTACTCTCATCCTTGGCCATAAATTTCATCAGCACAGTAATGAGTTGATGGACAGTTTGATGATCAATCCCAGCGTCCTCTGGGAGAAGGTCCTTTATGGTATTATCATTCTCTGGAGAAGGCTGCCCTGTTAGCACAGAAATTTAAAAAAAAAAGTAATATAGAGATTATCACTGGGAAGAAAGGCTAAATGTCTATTTTAAAGGAGGTTTAAAAATGGCAGCAAAACAGTATATACCTTTTTTTTTTGTGGCCAGGGGGCAAAACTATAACAATTAGCATAATTATAAACAATGACATAACACAGATATCAAAACAATTAATTGGAACATTTGTCAAAATTATCACGTGCTGATAATGAAAACTTGGTGGGAAAATATAGTTCAAAAAGTTATGGAAAATGTGCAGGTTAAAATATCATGGGATTTCCAAAGTCCTTCTGATTCGTACATTTGACTAACAACAGAATATCCAAAATTAAGAATCGTTCTTTTCTTCTTTATGTAATTACAGAATATATAAAGGCCACATGTACCTTGTGTCTTTTCTGGTGTTGCACCAAGGGCTGGAGCAGACTGTTCGTGTCTGATCAGCCGTGCTGCTTAAAAAAAACCAGAAAGCTATGATTAGCTTGTGTGGAGTTATGGCATCTTCAGGAGCCATTGCTGCATTCAATGGAGAGTCATATATATCGTGTGCAGAAAGCTGAGACATATTCTTGCAAAGCTGGAAAAATTCCGAACTTTGCAAATCAGTACCATTATGCCATATTAGAAACCAACTGTCAATCAATGTGGGCAATACTGAACTTGAGGGACCAGTATTCCCACTGGGCATATATATTTAATAATAAATATAGAAATGTATTAAATGTATATGCTACCTGACTCCAAATGACCCTGGACAGTTTTCAAATTGTTTAAAAACATTTAAAGGTTTAATTTACCTAAAACATCATAATAGTCTCTAATTAATGCACAAATATCACTGTGGCCAAACAATATAATGTACTGCTTGTATTTTATAATACAGTAAAACAATATTTAAAAACAAGGAAAGCCAGAAATTAAAATGGGCTTCAGTCAACTTCATCAAAGGCCTTAGTGAAGAGCTAGATCTTCAGGTCCCTTTAAATTATCGAGGGGTAATTTATTTTGAACACATTTCCAGAGGGCAGATACTGCTGTAGAGAAAGCATGCTTCTGGGGTTCTGATAGATACCATTCTTTAATCAAAGGAAACCAAAGCATGTCAACCCTGCCAGATCTACTATGGGAGACAGGCATTCCATAATCAGGCCCTAAGCCCCGTACGTGAAAGAAGCAGTATTTTCCCAGTGCTTAGAATTGCAATGTAGTAATTGGTCAGGGGTGGGCTGCTGGAGGTTCTCAGGGGTTCGGGAGAACCTCTAGCTAAGATTCTGTGCAGTTCGGAGAACCCCCAAATCCCACTCCTGGCTGGCCCCGCGCACCCCACCACGCCCCTCTCAGGAGTCCCCACGCAGCCTGTTTTGGATGCAGGTAAGTGCAGGGCGCACGTGGAGGCTCAGGGAGGGCAAAAAATGGGCCTCCAGAAGTTTGGGACGGCAGGAAATGGGCCTGTTTCTGGCCTCCAGAGGGCCTTAGGAGCCTGGGGAGGCCATTTTCTCCCTCCCGGAGGCTCAAGGAAAGCCTCTGGAGCCCGGGGAGGGCAACCCTCCCCCACGTGGTTCAGGAGGCTGATTAGGCCATGCCCACCATGGCCACGCCCACCCAGCAAATGGGCAGAGAACCCCTTGCTAAAAAATTTGAAGTCCAGCCCTGTGTTATACTTCCTGCTAGGTCTTAAAACCAATACGATTCACCTAATTTTAGGGGACCAGGTTAGATGATGATTGGAAAATAACCAGATAAACATTTGCATATATTGCATATTTTTTCAATAGATAAAATCCCCTTTATTTCTCCAATGGGAAAGTAATTCTTTTTCACTGAATGCAAAATGACCTTTGGAGCCTACCTCCTTGTAGCATTCTATGGCATTATGCTTCTATCTAGGAATCTTTCAAGCTTCCACTCTGATGCTAAAGAACAAAATGGATTATTGTTCTTTAGGAATTTAGAAAAAGCAAAAATACAGATCGATAGAAATGTAGAGTTAAGTGCATGGACTCCCTGAATGGGGGTAAAGGGTACTCATTATTCCTTCCGTGTCAGTACTCAGTTCAAATTCCTATTATATCAAAACGCATCTCAACATCTACTAAACATACATTTATTTATAGATTACTAGTAGCTGGATACCCGTGCTTCGCTATGAAACTATGTGATCGGGCTTGATAAATTGACAGTTAAAGTTTGAAAATTAATGAGTAGTTACAATTGGGCTTGATACATTGACACTTAAAGCTTGAAAATTTATGTAGAATGTGTAACTCCTTAGCATCAGAGCGTGTTAATATAAGGCAACTGGCAGTTGGAACAGAGTTATTTTCAGGTGGGGAGGGGGAGTAGAATGTCTGAACTCCTTAGCATCAGAGTGTGTTAATATAATTGCTGTATAAGAAACACTAATGATCTGATGGTCATTTTGAAAAATCCTATCTTAGCGAGCAGCTAGAAGCCAAGAGGAAAATACGTGCCAAGTTTCAAGTTTGTAGGCTTTACAGTTCTGGAGGTTTCGTGATGAGTGAGTGGTATTTGGCTTTTATATAGATAGATGAAAAGCTTTGGAGACCTTAAATCTTACGTTCTTGCACCGTTCTCCCCTTTCCTGCTTCCTGGCAGAGCGGGCAACCCCTCATGAAATGTCCCCGTTTGGATCTTGACTTTAGAGAGGCCAGTTTTGCGACAGGGACTCTTTGCGTCATTTTGGAACAAGCCCTTCAGAGGTCGGGATGGTTTCATGACAAAAATTGCAACCCTGTTTTTAAAAGGACTCTTTTCTTCCCGATTTGCCCAGGATGGTGACCCAATAAGCAGAGGAACGCAGAGAACACCAACCAAACATCCCGAGTTTAGCCTTTATCTGAGATTGGCAAAGTCTTACCGCCCCGTCAATCCAAATAGGGCTGGAAGGGACCTTGGAGGTCTTCTAGTCCAACGCTTAGAGAGGACTGTAAAGCACTGTGAAGCAGTATGTAAGTGTAAGGGCTATTCCTTCCTTCCTTCCTTCCTTCCTTCCTTCCTTCCTTCCTTCCTTCCTTCCTTCCTTCTAAAGGTTGACTCAGCCTTCCATCCTTCCAAGGTTGGTAAAATGAGGACCCAGATTGTTGGGGACAAATAGGCTGACTCTGTAAACCTCTTAGAGAAGGCTGTACAAGCACTGTGAAGAAGCGGTATATAAGTCTTAAGTGCTATTTGCTATCATCGCAGGATATACGTTGTTCCAAGTGAGGATACCTTTTGCGATGATCTGATCTGGGTTTGTCATACTACTGCTGCTGCTGCTGCTGCTGTTGTTACTATTATTATTGCACGATTACCGTATTAGCTACTTACAGTCCTTCTAATTTCCACCGTTTGTGGGGAATTTTAAGGGGGATACTCAGTTACTTGGATTACTGAGCTCTTAAAAATAAATGAGGGAGGGATAGAATTCAGACACCCCCCATTGGAGGCAACAGCCTCTTTAAAATCTGCCCATGGGTGCTAATCCTACTCAAAGATCCTCTTTGCCTGAAATCACACAGAGACGCTATGAATTAAAGCAGACCATGCCAGAGGTTGTTGTCAGACAGGCGGGGGGGAACACACACACACACACACAACACACACAACACACACACACACACACACACAGACACGTTCTCTTTTTTTTTGAAAGAGGGAGAAGGGAACTCTTGAAAATCAGCAGTTCTATTTTATCATTCCTGGACAGAAAGCTTACACTTCACCACAGAAGTCGCCCTTTTGGTAAAAGCTTTAATTGGAGTGTAGCCATGCCTTTGTAGAGATAAGAGGGCCGAAGACACCACACCTGTTCCCATGGTAACTGCTCCACAGAGATGCTTTGCAAAGCTCCATCCGAGACTTACAGGGTGAAAATGTTCAGAAAAGCTTGAAAGGGGGTGGTAGCGGGAAAATGGAGAGAGTCCAAAATACGACCCACCGAGATAAAACTGTGAAGTCCCCAAAAAACATAACAAGGGCAAGAGAGAACGACGGAAAGAAACGGAAGATGGCAAAAGACGATGGTTAGAATAGGGGAATGAAAACCTGGGGAGAATAATTGAAGACATTGGGTGTGGTCCATGGGTGAAATTCAACCAACTTGGCCCGGCTTGGGAGAGGCAGTAGGGACAATTTGAATCGGTTCACAGAGCTGGTAAAAAAATCGCCCTGGAAATTTCTGCTTCTTGTTATTTGCATACGGAAGGAAAATTAAATACGTTCACTGCGATTGAGATGCAGCTATTTCCATTGTGTGTTGGTGAAGGCGCAACGGTGAGTCTCCTGATGCGGAGGTGGCAAACCAGGTCATTCCCTTCATATATTCAGGTCCGACATAAGCATGCCTATTTACACCGGTTGTGTTTTGAGCAGTAAACTCTGACCCTTCGCAGAATATGCATGACACTGTGGTGTGAAGGGTCAGACGTCCCCTCACATCAGAATTCTCTTTTGGACTTCCTTTAGAAAAAAATAAAATCTGGAGAAGACCATTTATTCTCTTCCAGGTACTGACACAGCAATAAATTATGGGGTGGTTGTTGTTGTTTTTTGCCAACACTATAAAGAATATAAACCATGTTGGTTGGCTTCACACAGCATTTGAAACGTTACGTTTTAGCGTGCTGTTGGAACCTGGTCCGTTTCTAAAATAAAATTGATTTCTTCTGGAGAATCTAAACTTCTTTTATGAACATCTTTCACAGGTGTTAAATCCACTGCTGTTCTAGTTTAATTATATATCCTGTTTCCCCGAAAATAAGACCCAACTGGAAAATAAGCCCTAGGGTGATTTTTCAAGATGCTCGTAATATAAGCCCTACCCACAAAATAAGACCCAGTTAAGATCGTCAACCAGACAGATGCGTTTAATACCGTATTTCCCCCAAAATAAGACCTAACCAGAAAATAAGCCCTAATGCCATGATGGTGAACCTATGGTATGCCTGCCACAGGGGGCACACAGAGCCATATCTTTTTTTTTTTTCCCAAATATTTTTTATTTTTCATAACAGTGATTTTAACATCTTATTTCCATATACATAACATTTTACACATCATAAT
>JANHFT010000842.1:69791-84584 GCA_032467955.1 Pseudoxenodon macrops | reverse complement strand
TCTTATTATCTTTTGACCCCCAAATAAGTGCTTGGCCTTATTTTCGAGGCGTTCTTATTATTTTTGAGGTGCAGGAGGCAGCAAGTGTGGTCACTTCATGGCTGCTGCTGTGTTTTTGGGGGGGCTTATTTTTGGGGGACAGCTTATTTTAGTGCATGTGCTCAAAATCCGGATAGGACTTATTATCCAGGGAGGTCTTATTTTCAGGGAAACAGGGTAGTAGTCTACAAATTTTTGCAGCTCTAATATTTGAATCATTTGAACCCTGTTTTCTGCTATCCAGTTGCTTGTTTACTTGTTTTACTTGTTTTAATTGCTTGTTTAGCCTACTGAATTAAATAGTTTATATTTTTTTATAAACATTTTATATAGGTTTAAAATATCCATAGACCCCTCTATTTGGAAGGTTAACATACAGTTTAAACATGTTTAAATAAGAAGGAACTGATTTCTAAAAAGCTAAGTCTAGGTCTAGGTGGATATAGTTCAATATATATTTTATATTTATATTTTATAACCCTCCAACTGAAGTTACGCTGAAACGCTCAGAATCCTTTATAGTTGACGATAACTAAGACTGATGGAGGGACGATCCTTTTTCATACCAGAACTTTTCAACACCTGCTGGTGTCCCATCAGTTTCATGCTTCCACACATGCTACTTTCATGTGCAGGTATTTGCAGAATTAATATATACTTTATTGGAATTTTTTCTCTATACAAATAATATGAATAAGGAATGGTGTGATCTAGATTGGGTCTGCAACAGATAGCAAATCACTAAACCTTCACTCCTAATAATTAATGTCCTGATCCAGGTCAAAGACCTAAATTTGCTATTTAGTGAGTTTTTGCAAACAAACAAACAAAATCTACGTAACTGCCAGTTAGTTTTATGAAAAAGCATCCTACCTATTTTGAACCTGATTCTAAATGCATCTATTTACAATGAATACATTTGCAATCTTCAACAAAGCATCCTGTTAAGTAACTAAGTTCAGTCTTATGCATACTCAGCCCCGCTCATTTCAAAGGTCTTTAGTTTAATCACACTTCATTTTCACTGATTGCACCTGCTGACTTAGTCAAAAAATACATGCAAAATGTGTCTCCTGTTATAAAGGAAATTGATAATGAATTACCCTTCGAGCTGCAAGGTTCCCAGTTATCTCACTGACTCTCGATTTTCTTTGATTTGCCAGTTCTTTCACAGAATTAACACCATCAGAAAACATACTGATTACCAACTGAAGTGGAACTACAATGTCTAATTCAGATAACACCTGGAAAAGAGGAAGAAGACAGTGTTTTCAGGTTCAACTAAAAACTGAAGTGCTAGTGTATATTTTAGAAACTAGGTCAAAATGAAAAATGAACTTAAAGCATGCATTTAATTTAGTCCCCATACAAATTAAGATCTAGAGCATGGGGGTTGAAACTGTAGTTGTAGAATTTATGAACTGCAATCTGTGTGATGATTAACTGAAGTGTGTATAAATGAAACGAACAAAATGTTAAAAGGTTATGATATTTATGCAGTTACGGTACTTACCCAGCACATCTAAATTATATTAAAGTAACCACAATATCTTTACAATCCCCAAAGCATGCCACAACTTTTGAGCACCCCTAATGTTTGGAAATTGAAAGTTAAAAATGTGATACGCCCCTAGCCTAGTTGGTATATACATGGCACTAATGATGTTTGTGTGAGGAGAGTGATCTAAGCTTAATATGATACATTAATTGTGCCATTGAAACTATGATTTAAGGTTTAGCAAACCATGCTTTTATTATTTGTCCAACAGATCAAAATTAAATAATCATGGTTTAATATATGTGAACCTAGCTTCTGCTTTTAGGTTGGTTTCCTCAAAGAGACTCTTAATGCAAGTCGCCTAAAATTGTTACTGAAGCCTTAATTTCTTAAATGCACGTATTTCTGTCATGACAAAACTTATGTATAGAATGACCACATTGCTTTCTAACCAGACACAACCAAATACTAATTTGCTTAGCCTCTGCATCAGATGCATCTGGAGTTCTTGAGATTGTATTAACTTAATAACAGGTGGCAAGGAAAAGGAAGTAAAAGTACAGACTCTGTAAGCTATTTTATGAGTTGAACACTGAAAGCACCTCACAGATCACAAAGCTTGATCATAGGTAGCTCCAAGACAATAACAATAGAAGTCATGTTTGCTTGGGATAGTGAGCCAAAATACCAATTAATACTAATAATTAAAAACATGACAAATAAATTAAATAATTAGTAGGATTAGTATATATTAAAACTTCGTTGATAAACACAGTCAACACTATCTGGGAACTATGTCCTATCAACACACTGGAATGTGTTTCCATAGAATGACTTGATCAAAGATATGTCAGCACTCACATGAAGCCACAGTAGAGCTTGTTCTTGTACAGAGGAAGGATATCCTGTGAATCGACAGCTTATGAAGCCAAACATTTCCTCCATAGAAAAAGGAAGTGGGCATAGCTCAATATCAAACATTTTACTGCAATGGACAAAGACAAAAGATTGATTAAGAGCAAAGGCTGTCCACAAAATTTAAAGAGACACTCAAACAATTCTAATTATTAATTGCCGTATTATTTGAAACCAGCTGTTTGTAAAACATTTCAAATTTCAAATGTTTTGAATCTAAACCACCCTGCTCTGTTTCAGGATAGCTAATCTAAAAATTCCAGAAGTCTGACATCAAAGTAACCTTATTTCAAGCTCCAAACCTTGGTTTCACATAACACACTATAACTTTATTTATTTTTAAACATACTATATTTTACATTTGTTTTAATTTATATTTTTAAACATGCACATTTGGAAACTTTGGAACTTTATAAAATAAATTCTGCGCTAAAGGCTGAAATTCTGTACTACATTATATAAAATAAACAAATGTCTTATGTTCTATTCATACCATGTCATACATAGCTATACTGCTTATTTTACGTAGGCTTTTGGCTTAAGTGAGATTTTGCTTCATCAGACACCTGATCAGGAAAACATTATATGTATGTAAAGATTCTATGTCATATAGCAGTAGTTTTTATTAGAATTCCAAATGAGACTATGCCAGTTGGTGGTCATGAAAAGAGCAAACAGTCCTATGGAATTTTGAAAATAAATAAGATTATGGAAGGAGATTCTATGAGAAGCATGAAGTGGACAATGAACAAGTTTGACATATATGAAAGGATGGGATTAGAATCTCAATTTTTGAGAACCTTTTTATCCAAACTTAGATCAGTGCAAGTAATATAGGATTATAGCACTTTTGTTCCCACCTTTGCTCAAACATCTCCAGTGGAAAAGGACCATCAGTCCTATAAGCTACAATAGTGTATATTCCTGACCATTAGGAAGTTTAACAGTTTTCTAATTCTCTCTTTAGAAAGTAATGTAATTATATAATTTATGGATGCTTTTATTTTTGTATTACATGTGTAAACTATTCTGAACTCATAATGGGAAGGAATTCAAATTCAACTGAAGTAAATATATGTCAGCATCTCTCTCTACAATCAAAATCAAAGTGTGATACATCGATTACTGCAACTCTTTGGCTGTCCACCTTTTTAAAAAGATGTAAATTAAACAATACCACAGAGAATTATGATTGTAGGCGCTTGCTCTTCTGCAATATCAAGAACTAATGTTCAACCTATAAGTTCCTAAATAACATTCATGGGCCTCCAAGACCTGAATCATTATAATCAAACCATTGGCTAAGGAGGCATCTCAAGAGGTTTAGAATTTGAAAGTGCCCTCTTGCAATTCAAACTTTGGGTCCAATCCAGATCTGATGTTTTAGGGGAAAACAACTGCATTTTCTCCAAGGGTTTGAAATTTCATATATGTTACAGAACATATTTCACGTCTGACATTCCATTTATAAAGTTGCAGTTTAGATATGTGAGGCTTGGCTTACTGTCTAAAAGATGATTAATATATAAGCTTCAATTTCTCCAACAGGAATTAAAAAGACTGCATATTGTTCCACTTACCTTAATACTTCCCTGAATTCCTTCAGTTGATTGTCTGGCACTTCAGTCCTGATGGCTTCCAGCCATTCTGGCATAATACAGTCCCAGACAGGTTGATTGATTACATTGTATGGAATTAAACAGAGGATCCGGTTCAGACCTTCCTTTAATTGCGTCACAGTGCTACATGACTTATCCCAATATCCACCTACCTGAGGACATTGCCAAGGGGGGAAAAAGCTGTATTAAATGTCATATAGTAAATTATATAATACTGAAGGCAACCAGCACTACGTTTTCTTTTTGTGTACAACAAGCACTCAAAATATTAAACC
Source organism: Pseudoxenodon macrops (assembly GCA_032467955.1). Classification (NCBI taxonomy): domain Eukaryota; kingdom Metazoa; phylum Chordata; class Lepidosauria; order Squamata; family Pseudoxenodontidae; genus Pseudoxenodon; species Pseudoxenodon macrops. The sequence goes on along the minus strand of JANHFT010000842.1, from coordinate 80,238 downwards.
CTTTAATTTAAGACTGCTAGGAATGTCCATTACTTATGGATCTAAATATGTTTATCTGTGATGCTGCTATAAATCAAGAACTATAATTCTTACCCTTGCAAACTCCATTGGTTTAGGAAGAAGGCACATCACCATGACATCAAATCTAACATCACACACTGTTTTCAGCCATTTAGTGACAAATTGGGGTTTGAGTTTCTCCACTAGGCTGCCAACTTCATCATCCATCATATATGCTGTGGAGTGGAACCACTGGAAAACCATGCTGACAAGTCGAGCCAAACTCTCTGTAGGGGTGTTCTCGCTAGGGGTGCAGAGGCTAACCTGCAAACAAAATGTTCTCAATTTTCCCTTTATCTTTTGCAAATGGCAGAAAAACAAGAAACAAGTATGCTTTCAGATAGTTTGACTAACAAAGGCACAAAAACTCAGGGGTGGGGACTATTCTACTACTATCAAGCTCAGCCAAAAACATTGGGAAAGCAATAAACATTTAAACATAAATAATGAAATAGTATGCAGCTACTGTTGTATACTCTGAAGAGAGTATTGCAATAACTGAGGCGAGAGCCAGGTTCAAAAGCAACACAACTTTATTTAAACAGCAATCGGAACCTGACTAACAAACTTGCCGTTTGACAGCTTTTTATACCGGGAGCTGTCGAAACGCCTAACCAATCGTACCTTTGAGAATTTTCCCTCCAGCTCTCGGTGCGTCTTGTCCAATCACCAGCCTTGGTGATTGGTGATGTCAGACGCCCAGTTCTTCAGGGAGGACGCAACAGCTACTAGTGTGTATTTGTTCTAATTGGGACTTATCTATCTATCCTGATTATTAAGAAACATGTCTAATAAAAAGGCATCCTTCCCACATTCCTACTTCAGCTAAACAGATTACGTATTCAGGAATCAATCTAAACAGTCTATACATCACTTGCCATTGTTAACAGATTACCATTGATGCTATCTTGAAGGACTTTTGATTAACTAAGCACTTTTGGGGGGAGTCGACAGAAAAGCTTTTGAGCTCTCCAGAAATGTTCTTTAGTAGGGTATTATAAAAAGAGAGTTCAAAGATGAGAAGACTGAACTAAACTTTTAAGAATAAGAGACTAGATTGACACATATTTTCTCCCAATAAATAAAACCAAAATAAGAAGCACTACACTGAGAAAGAGTCTTAATCCCATAACAACTGATCAATAACTAAGAAGGGAAGCAACTGCATTCACAGAATGCTACAAAGTTAGTCATATTTCTTTGCTTTTAGGTTATATGGACAGAATTCCTCACATGTAAGTGGTTGGTGGGTTGCTCATTTGTAATCCCCCTAGAGCAGGGGTCCTTCAACCTTAAACACTCAAAAGCCACTAGGGCTCGTTTCCCACAGAAAATAAAATACGAAGAGTCACAAAACCTGGGTGAATATGGCCAACTCGACATCACTCACTCCCATTCAGTCACATGACACCCACCAGCCATGCCTACCCAAGTTTTGTGGCTCCCCGTGTATCCTTTTCTATGGGAAATATGTACCTCCCTCTCTCTGTCTCTCTCCCTCCCTCTCATCTTTCTCCCTTTCTCTCTCTCTATCTCCCTCTCTCTCATCTCTCATTCTCTCCCTCATTTCTTTTTCTTTTTCTCTCTCCATCTCATCTTTCTCTTTCTCTCATCTGTCTTTTTCTCTCTATCTTCCTCTATCACCCTCTCTCTATCTCCCTCTCCCTCTCATCCCCGCCTCTCTCATTTCTCTTTTTCTGTGTCTCTCTCTTTCTCGCTCTCATCTTTCTTTTTCTCTGTCTCCCTCTCACCTCTCTTTCTCTCACCTCTCTTTTTCTCTTATCTTCTTCTCATCCCCCTCTCATCTTTCTTTCTTTCTCTCTCTTTCTTCGCCCCTCTCTCTGTGTCTCTCTCTATATCTGTGTATGTGTGTGGTGTGTGTGTGTGAGTCTCTTCTCACTCTGTTGGAAAGCCCTGTGTGCTCTCCTTGGAGCTTTTGCTACCCATTTTTCTTTCTTCCTTTTGGAAATGTGGGCTGCCTGAGGAATGAGTGAACTTGCCGTGGAGGCTTCCCTCCCCCCCTTCTCCTTCTCCTCTTGCGCCCCCCTTGCCGGCTGTGGCGGGGCCAGGAGAGTGCACACGAGCAATAGATATTGGGAAGCCTGGCTATGGATGATGGGTTAAAGTCCAGGGAACCTGGAAGGCACCATAGTTGGAAAGATTGTTTTAATCTCTGAGATGCTTCTAATAATTATCCTAGAATTTGAATCTTAAGAAAGAGAGGAAAGCATACCTACCAGGAACCAGATTCCAAATTGGCTCAGAAGCCGCTGATCATGCTTGTCATCATCTTTGTTATCAAAATCTGTGTTGTCCAAAGAATGATGAGAGGAAGACAGGCCCAGCTGCCTCCTGCGATTGAGCTCGTACTCTCTTTGTTCAGCATGGAATTCAGCCTCTTTCAGCAGGCTAAAAGATGAAGAACACCTAAGATGAACTCCAAAACCTGTACATGAGTTCACCGCACTAACCTTTCAATGTCAGGCAGTGTGGCTTTTTGGATTGGAACTATGGGTAAATCTGATTGGGCATGGTGGGTTCAATCTGGGTGATACCAATTGGGAAAGGCTGCAATAATGGGACAGAGGATGGAGGGCAGAAAGGAACATTTGGCTATATTAATTAAGCTGGTGAAGGTTACCTAATGACAGCTTCCACCGTACAGACTAATTCCTCAGCACCACATTCACGGGTATTAATAGGAGGTGGTGATGTCTGATAAAGGTGGGTCTCTGCTGTTGCCCCAACTTCACTGCTGTGATGATTTGAGTGGCATCTTTTGCAGTAACGCACTGGCCTGTTACCATGGCGACCACAGCATCCAGCAGAGAAACATGTCACAACAGCCCTCCTAACATGTGAGCTGCAATTCTGCAGAAAACAAAAACAAAATAAATGTAATATAGAAGCAAAACTCAACTAGCTGACAGTCATAGAAATTTACAGTTAAAACACTATGAGTTTAAAAGCTTAGAGAGTGGGGAAATGCAGAGTTCAGATGTGAGCTACAAGTAATCCTTGACATATGACCGCAATATAGCCCAAAATCTCCATTGCTAAGCAAAATAGTTGTTCAGTGATCTTTTTATGATCTCTCTTACCACAATTGTTAAATGAATCACTGTAGTTAAGTTAGTAACATGATTGTTAAGTTAGTCTGGCTTCCCCATTGACTTTGCTTGTCAGAAGGTCACAAAAGGTGATCACATGATCCTGGGACATTGCAACTATCATAAATACATGCCGGTTGCCAATTGTCCAAATTGTAATCACATGACCATGGGGATGCTACAATGGTCATGTGAAAATCAGTCACTTTTTTTAGTGCCGTTGTAACTTCGAATAGTTGCTAAATAAATGGTTGTGTTAAGGACTACCTGTACTAGATTCTAAAGTGTTACTCTATTCAACAATGGATAACAAGCACCCAGTACCAGTATTTAGTCCTCTATACCAGGGGTGTCAAACTCAAGGCCCGGGGGCCGGATCTGGCCTGCAGGGTGCTTAGATCTGGCCCGTGGGGCCACCCTGGAAACCGGTCTGCGGTGTCTCTGTTAGCATGCAGCCCTCCCGAGCTCCATTTTCCCTGGCAGAGGGTGGCAAGAAGCTATTGCAGCCAAAAACGGAGCTCACAAGGGCTGTGGACAGCACTTTCCAGCTTTGTTTTTGCTGGCAGGAGGCCATCACAGTCAAAAACGGAACTCGGAAGACCGTTTTCGCTGGCAGAGTGCTCGGGCCGCCACAGGTGCCCCGACACAAGTGACGTTGAGCTAGCCACGTCCCCTGGTCATGCCCCCTCAGCCCCCAAAGTCATATACAACCCTGATGCGGCTCTCAATGAAATTGAGACCCCTGCTTTAAACTGTTCCTCATTAAGCCTATAAGAGATGGCTTGGTTCACTTCAAACAGGGTGCTTGTGTGACCTTGAAACGTTGTCTGGCAATTCCTGCAGAATTGTAGGCTTTGTGCACCTGACTATAGAAAACTGATCAAAAGCTCCAAATGAAGTTTCTGACCACATGCAGACATCTTTAGCTTCTGAAATCGTTCAAACTAAAGGTTATGGCCGTTTTCCTATTAGACATTTGGTGGCTGTATTGCTTTGTGATGAAATTTTGAAAAGGTGCTTTACCTATGCCTTTGTTCAAGACCCACGTTCTGAAGGCATGCACAATATTATTATTATATTAACCTCCACCCATAATAGTATAGGATAAATATACTGTAGAGAGATTATGCTTTGCAGTAAATCATCACTCACTCACAAGTATTGAAGAATTTTTGAGAGACAGAGGGAGACCTTGCTATTTGTATATTCAGTTCTTACCATATAATTTTACTACGGTACCATTAAAAAAACCATCTAGATCTAAAAAAAAAATCTTCTTATCTTTGCATAACATGAGAAAAAAGGGGAAAAAAGGAAAATGAAGCAAGATGGACCTTTTTTTATCTTGATGTGCTACAAGACTCTACACTTTGTTTACAATTGTGAAATTCGGTTGCTATTGCTTTGCCCATCACCAAGATCTCTACCTTACTCATAGAGGACAATCACAATATTTCAGACTGAGCAAATAATCTTCTTTGGGGTAAAACTGCTATCTAGAAGAAAACTAACATAACATTTAACCTTTTAGAGCATATCTTTGTTTTGGCGTCCCCCTAAACTACCTTTGCCATCTCTATTCACTTCAACAGGCTTCCTGGTTTAGCAATTTTATATGAAGCATGCTTGTACTTAACCAGACATTGTACTATTAATAGCAGTAAAACAGTTCTTAGAAGTGTAGGCCGAATGTCAACACATTATAATCAGAACAATTTCAAGATGCGTTAGCAAGATAAGATGATTTACATAGAAAGACATTTATACAGCATGTGATGATGAGGTGAAGCCAGAAACCAAACAACAAAAAGCTGAGTTGTATCTCATTAGACATGCACTTCTACCTTACCTTCTTTTGACATATAGCAGAAATTTCAGCTATAAGGGAAGGGAAATTAAAATCAAGAGAGTTATGATCACTCTGCCACCAGGTGCTATATGATAGATAATAAAGCATAATTTTAGGACGGTCTCTGGCTTCTGGATCTTATTGGGTTATTCAGTACCTTATATAGAAGCAGATTAGAAACACGTTACAGGGTATGGATGTATGTAAGAGAGAGTGAATCATTTTCCTTCATGGTTCAAATCTTCCACTTTCTAACATTCAAAACAAGGCAAATCTTATCCATTTCTTACTTGCCTGGAACTAGTTTGGGCTAGCCCACAACACCTTTATTGTCAGAGGCAAAAGCAAGATAATTACTCTTCCCATTCTATGCCCAAAAGCCAACTAAACTAGCAGTTAATCTTCCTTACACGATGCTTCCTAATTTAGAGGTTACAGAACTTGTTAAATGACACCTACAACTTTATCTGGCAGCGCTCTGATATTATTTCCTAATATCTGCTGCTGCCTGAGATAACTGTCTCTGTTTGCTGCCTAAAATAATTACCACAGTCTAACAGTAAGTCAGGCCTAGGCACAGTATTGGATTCTGACTTGCATAACAGAATTTTTTTGCATAAACCCATTCAATTCCTAAGCTTGGAGGCTAAAATATCCATATAAGGAAGACATGCAACCTGGATTATAAATGAAAGTTTTAGGAATAATGAATAACATTGGATTTGGTAGGGGAGGATAATCTACAATTAAGCACAATACATTTCTGGTGAAAATGTATTCTACTCAGGACATTTCAGAAACTGCCTGGATGATGGCAGTACGAACACTATTCAAACTTTTTAAAAATGCATTATATGAAACGTCTCTATTAGTCTTACATACTTATATAATCCTAGATAAAAATGTATTAATATATGTATTTTAAAACTAAAACTGAAAACAAAGATGTTGCCTTTTTATGTATTTATAAACTCAGTGAATATATTTTTGCTCTTATCCTTTTAGAAAATATTGTCTCAATCTAATCCAATTTTCAAAAAGAAAAATTACATACACCTTGAACAATTTGCTTGAACAATTTTAGTATATTGTATGTTTGTTTGAAATTGATTGAAATTGTTCAAATAATATGCTCAAACAAGTTCAGTAAAGGTAATCCTTGATACCACAATTTATGTTGTTAAGCAAGTTTGCTGCTAAATGAATTGTGTTCAGTTTTATGACTTATTGCCTCAGTTGTTAAGTAAATCACTGTGGTTATTAAGTGACAGGATTATTAAGCAAATCCACCTTTCTCCATTGACTTTGCTTGTCAGAAGCTGGCTGGGAAGGTTGCAAATAGTAATCACATGACCCCAGGATGCTGCAACAAGTTGTAAATATGTGCCCATTGCCAAGTGCCTATATTTTCAGTGTGCTGCAATGGTCATAACTGCAAGGACCAGTCATAAGTCATTTTTTTCAGTGCAATTGTAATTTCAAATGGTTGATAATAAATGGTTATAAATCAAGGACTACCTGGGCTTGCTATCCCCTTCACAATCCTCATTAACAAAGACAGGCAGTTCAGTTTCATTGAAAGTTAAGAACCAAAAAATTGCTTATTTCTCCCCTGAATTTAACAGCAAATCCCTGAACCCACCACCAATGAACACTGATAAATAGCAGAGATATTGGGGTGGATAGGGGTGGTAGAATACTTTCAGCCCTTTCCATTACTATCTACATAAAGGAATGTTAAAGCTACCAAATGTGTGTCTGTATCATCCTGGACATCCATTTATCAATTGGAAGGTCTGAAGCAAGGATTCCCTTCTTCTTTTTTTAAATCTTTCAGCAAACACAGGATGTGCAAATGTTGCTTCACTTCTCAACCATTGGAATAATTGTGAATAATTGTGAGCGATTCTGGGAGTTACAATACAGCAACATCTAGAGGGCCACAGGTTGTCTAATCCAACATCATTATATCTGATTAAAAATCAGATATATTGTGATGGTTCACAGTGACATTAGCCCTAAAACCAATCGGCATTATATCCTATTAAACATCATGAATCCAAATGTAATCATAGTTAAAAGTTAAAAGAAAGCTACTAAATAGTTAAAAGAAAGCTACTCAAGATCTATGGATTATATTGAGTCTATTTCAAATCTGACTAAGTTCAGTTTCTATTTCATGAGAGAAAGGGTCTTAGATTTGCAAGAATAAGAATTAATCGCTTTGAGAATAACATTCATATCACCTCTTAAAGAATAATCCTGAAATAGTAACCTAGAAAACTATTTTATTTCAGATTGTGTGTCCATATATCCCAGAGTTGCCTACACCAAAGATGATGATAAAGCTCTTACATTCTAAGAATGATGAAATTGTTTTCACCACTATTTGACTGTTGAGCTGATAAAGAAAGAAACTGAACCTGAGATTTTGTACATGCAAAGACTTTCCATCCAGCTATGAATTCCCTTTGAATATCCTTATAACATTTCACAAGTCCATTATTTTATAAATATATCCATACTGTGAGTATTACTTTCTCTCGTGTTAAATTCAGTCTTACCTTGTGGTAAAAGAACATCAACCAACCATTCACTGTGATCCCTTAAAAGAAAAAAGAAAAATAATTAGAATGGACTGTGATCTCATCTATCCCTTCAGTGAAACAGCCATATTTTGAATATAATGATTATGTATGTGGGCTAAGTTCTTAAGAATTCTCTGAGAAGAATTCTTGCAGGTATTTCTACAAGTTGAAGACTTGACAAGGGGAGAGATTGGAAGACTTCCACCAATTAGTTCTTCTACTTCTGCTAATCTTACACATTTGAAAAGCTGTTTCACACGCCTGGGAGAATGAAGAGAGAGAGAGAACTCTTTCTGGGAGACATTGCCTAAAATTAATTCCCTAATTAATGGAACCTCCATTAAACATACATGAAGGGAAGAGCTCCCAGATACCTAATTAGGATCCAAGTTTTATTTTTACTTCTAAAACGGCAGCTGGCAGCTGGACAACTTTAGCCTCTTTGTCATTCATTTATTCCAAGTCTGCCTGCCTATTTTTTTATGTTACAAAGAACACTCTAATTTAGAAGATACCAAAATATACAGAATATATATATATATATTTGGCAAAAAGATAAAATACTAAGAGAATAAGTAGCTCTAAGTGTCAAATACCTCATCCCTATATAAACTTGGCCTTCTTTCCAAATTAATTATTTTTGCTTTACATTTAAAACAAGGATTATGTCAACACAAAAGTGACTTTTATAAAATTAAAACACTTTTTAGTAATCCTTTGCAACTGGCATCATTATAATGCTAAAACAATGATAAAGCAACAGCCTGAAATCACACCTTCTGATCCACATGTCCAGGAATTGGTGGCCACATACTTCCAATTTTGATAATAAATGGATTTTAAAACTTAGGCCAAAAAATAATGTATTTTCTCCACTTAATGAACAACCCTGGGTTAAATTTCATTCTTAATACTGCTATTTTAATAAAATAATATGTGTTCCATTCTGAGTATCTCATTAAAGCAAATACTGAAACAGTGAGAAGTCCTATTATATACTGAAAGGTAAAGATTCCCCTCACACATATGTGCTAGTTGTTCCTGACTCTAGGCAGTGGTGCTTATCTCCGTTTCAAAGCCAAAGAGCCAGCGCTGTCCAAAGACATCTCAGTGGTCATGTGGCCAGCATGACTAAACAATAAAGGCGCACAGAATGCTGTTACCTTCCGAAGGTGGTCCCTATTTTTGTACTAGCATTTTTACGTGCTTTTGAACTGCTAGGTTGGCAGAAGCTGGGACAAGTAACAGGACCTCACTCCGTTACACGGCACTAGGGATTCAAATCGCCGAACTGCTGACCTATCGATTGACAAACTCAGCATCTTAGCCACTGAGTCACCGCGTCCCCTCATTTATATATATACCATATTTTTTGGAGTATAAGACACACTTCCCCCCCCTAAAAAGGCTAATAATTTGGGTGCGTCTTATACTCTGAAAGTAGCTTTTTCAAAGCTCTTTTTCAGACCTAACAAGGCCAATAAAGAGTGAAGCGATCTTTGCAGGCTTTTTTCATTGCTACTCCCTCCAAAGAACCTTTTTTTTCATACCTAACCTGGTGCTATCTATCTTCCGGGTTTTGCAGGCTTTTTTCATTGCTTCTTTCTATCAGCTGTGCTTTAGAAGCTTTTTTTCAGTCTTAACCAGGGGATAAAATAATGTGCTGAAGCTGACCAGACTAAGCATGCTAGTCAGATGAAGACCTGGTAGGCAGATTTCCCCCCCTATTTTCCTCCCCAAAAACTCAGGTGAGTCTTATACTCCGAAAAATGTGGTAGTTAACTACATAAATTACAGCACGTAGGAAAATCTAGTTACTTGAGATAGACACACATATTTGTCCGCTTGATATTGAGAATTCTGCCATGACTGAACACCGACGCTGAAAATTACTGATTGTCCTTTACATCTGCAAGAGAGAAAAAAATTAAGCTAGAGCTACACTCACCAAGGTTATTATTGCCTTGTCCTAGAGTTGCATGGGTACTGAATGTAATATGCGATGGCTGTGCATCACCAGGAACATGTCCTGCATTAAACGTTCTCCTGCATTGATATGCCAGTGTTGTCTGTGGCTTTTGTTTTCTTTTAGGACACCTGTGCCTGGTATGGAGACACACATTCCAGTCATTTTCCTTGATTTAAATGGTAAGTTTCACCATGGCCAACAATGTGAGATAAGAGCCTTATGAAGGGAGGTGAATTTCAAGAAAGGGGATACAAAAGGGATATATTGAGTAGGTCTTGGTGGGTGAAAAACAGCCCTATAGGCAGTTATAAGAGGTCCTGTCAACCATCTGTTCCTCCTTTTCTTCTCCTTTATTTCCCTTCCCCAAAACAAAAGCATTTGCTTTGTTCATTGCAACTTTACCTTTTCACCTTGAAAAGTTCTTGGAGGCTATAAGAGATGCAGGGCATGTAGTCTAAGTAATGTCCTGTGTTTATGCTTTGGGACTGCAGTCCTCCATTTGACTTCTCTAACGACAAAAATCTTCCTCTTCTGGGCGAGAACATCCTGTTGGAGCAGCCACACAGATTTTTTACTTCACAGTGGAAGCTCTACATGTATCTCCTTATGAGGATTGGATAAGGGAGAAAATAAAAATTTTCCATATTGGTTAATCAGATTGTTCAGCTTACAAACTAATGAAGGCCAGATTGAAACTCATACAGCCAGTTTGGTCTACTATTGCCTACTCATCCTGTTTGAAGTAATTGTTTAAATGATACCACAATCATTTTTGTTGTGCTGGTATTTCTTGACTAGAGTAGAGTAGAGTAGAGTAGAATAGAATAGAATAGAATAGAATAGAATAGAATAGAATAGAATAGAATAGAAT
>JANHFT010000842.1:38511-49996 GCA_032467955.1 Pseudoxenodon macrops | reverse complement strand
GAGGCTTCAGGGAAGCCTCCTGAAGCCTCCGGAGGATGAAAAACGGCCCAATGAAGGGGCATGCGTGCACATGTGCAGTGTGCGTGGTGTGTGTGTGTGCCAGAATGCGTGCGCTGCCATTTTTAGCACACAAGAAGAAAAAGGGTAGCCATCACTGTTCTAGGCCATAAACATATGAGTTTGGCATCTAACATGCAAATTCAAGATGAGAACATGTCCCCCAGTTATATGAGTTACATTCTGCAATCATAATACAATTAACAAGAGTTGTCAATATGTATGCAGCCCGTTTCAAGAGGGGTAGCATGTAAACCCACTGCAACAATAACAATTACAAAAGCCTCTGGTGGCATCTTGAAGGCTAATGTTTGCTTTGTCATACATTTCTGGAGAGTCCAATTGATTTCTGCATATGTCCCAAGCATTTACTGCCCCGAAACATTGATAAATTGATCTCATGCTGGAAGGTTACAATACATTTCACAGGGCTTTTGTTTCTCACAGAAGCCTTTGCTATCTATTTCTTTCTCAACAGGGTATGTTTTATACAGGCAGTCCTCGACTTACAACAGTTTATTTAGTGACCGTTCAAAGTTACAATGGCACGGAAAAATGTGACTTATGACTGCTTTTCACACTTATGACCTTTGCAGCTTCCCCACAGTCATGCGATCAAAATTCAGACACTTGGCAACTGACTCACATTTATAACGGTTGCAGTGTCCCAGGGACATGGGATGACTTTTTGTGACCTGACAAGCAAAGTCAATGGGGAAGCCTGATTCACTTAACAACCTTGTCACTAATTTAACAACTGCAGTGATTCACTTAACAACTTTGACAAGAAAGGGGCAAACCTCACTTAACACATGTCTCACTTAGCAACAGAAATTTTAGGCTCAAATGTGGTCGTACGTTGAGGACTACTTGCACAAATTTGTGATGCTGCTGGAAATACAGGACAAAAAATGGCCAGAAGGAAGTGCAGATGCAGACCAGTAATGAGTAATCTGTTGGTTATGTCAAGTGGAAAAGGTGAGAATTTTTGTCCCCTGGGGCAGGTAAGTATGAATTGTATTCTTAATTCCGGCAATATCAACTAGCTATTGCTGCTCATTAAGCAAATCAATTTTATTCTGCAAAATCTTGGAAGAGAAGATGGCAGCAGTAGTGTTCTGCTGAACCCTGGGAGAGAAATGGGTGGAATAATCGAGTCATAAAGATTATGGGCCTGCTAACTTTTGCGCCCAGTGGTTTAACCATAATTTCCCTGCAATCTAACTTAACTATAGGCTTCCAAACAAATTTGAGAAAAGGTCGAGATGATGTAGGCTTGAGAAAAAGAGTGGTCTCTCTTAGGCCAAGAGCTAAACTAGACATCATTCTGTTCAGTTACTTCCTGATCTCCTAGTCTATGTGAATTTCTGATCTTGGCTTAAAAGCAAATTAAGATGTGATGCTCTAAAAACACTTAACAATGGGTTATTCCCTATTCCCTGCTTAAATACACTGACCAAACCCTACTTTAAAAGAGAGTACATGTAGGGTTGTTTTTTTTTCATGGCCAGCTTGACATAAGATATCTTGTTAAAGGCATGTCACAAGGGAAACAAACTGAAGATGAACAACACAACTTATTAGAAAAGAGAAGTCTTCTATATTTCAGCAAACTAATTACATATTCTTTACCGCTTTGTTTCCCTTATTCTTTCAAGCAATATGAATCTTCTAAAACAATGACACTGGACCATTCTGCTGTTCAAGGACATAAGGGAAATGCACTTTATGAAATGGCTGCCTTTGTTCCCTTTTTGCAATGCCATATTTACATGGCATCACCTCTGAAAACCTTTTTCTGGTTTCCCCCCCCCCACCTCTTTATTCAGACTTATGAGTGAAGTGAAAAGATCTTTAGAGTACACGGTCACATCTGGAAAGCAATCCTTTATTATTATTGAAGATACGTTTGTCTTTTTGCTTGCTTAAGCACTCTGAACAATGCACGCTTTTGCAGAAAGCTAAACTGGTGAGGCTAAAGATGAAGGCCATTATTTTTAGAGAAAACCGTTCCCATTTTAGTAAGCCATTTAAAACACATTCTTATTATCCCTTCCCCCTGTAGGAAGGTCACCTCAAATAATATCTACAGAAAGTTTTTTTTCTTCTTCTGTATTCAATAGGTATTTATCTGCCTTTCTTTCCTAAGACACTCTGGATCTGCACAAAGCCCACAGATTCACATGTCATTAGAGCTTAATGTGATTTATGCTGGTTTATGTGTTGGGTGAGCCTAGCTGTGATTAGTGTATTGCATATGCTGGAAATCGGACCTTCATATTGCAACAATTTTAATTCCCTAGTGTTTTTTTTAATAGCTTTTTAAATAGACAGTTGTCAAACACAAGTAGTCCTCGACTTACAACAGTTCATTTAGTGACCGTCAAAGTTACAATAGCACTGAGAAAAGTGACATGATCATTTTTCGCAATTACAACCTTTGTAGCATCCCTATGATTGTGTGACCAAAATTTATATGTTTGGCAATGGATTCATACTTATGACCATTGCTGTGTCCCAAGGTCAAGTGATCCACCTTTTGCAACCTTTTGATAAGCAAAGTCAATTGAGAAATCAGATTCACTTAATAATCAGATTACTAACGTATCAACTGCAGTGATTCACTTAGCAACTGTGGCAAGAAAGGTTGTAAAATGGCGGCAAAATTAACTTAACAATGGAAATTTTGGGCTCAATTGTGGTTGTAAGTCGAGGACTATGTGTGTTTGACTCCTGTCTACCCGTACCTGGTAGGATGCAAGATTATAAATTTAATGGATCTTAGGAACTACAGAGGAACTCCAAGAACATATCTAAGATTGCAGCAAGGCTTTTGATAATTTAAAGCACAACAAAATGTGAATAGCGTCTTTAAAAACTTGGGCACACCAGGCTGCCTCATCACCCTAATGAAGAATTTTGTACACTGACCAGAAAGCAAATAGATGGGATGAAATTGCAACTAAATACTCTGGGAGTATTTCTTGAGCTTCAGCTGTGCCTGAATTTACTCTGGCTATGGTAGTTTGGCTGTGGTGCAAGTTGCAATCCTTCTCAAATCAGATGGCTCTAGTAGTAGTTCTCATCTATTTTAGTGTGATCTATTTAGGACAACCTTTGAAAACTATGCAGAAGTTGCAAATAGTGCTTTTATTTTGCAAGAGACAAAAAAGATATGGTGCCTGTACCAAAAGCCTGCGCTGGTTGTCAAATGCTCGTAACGTTTTTAGTATTGAGAAAACCTGAGGATGAATTGTCTATGGAGATTTTCAGTTATCCAGGTCATGGTTGTCCCAAAGGTGCTTTTTCAAGAGGCAACTGGGACTAAAGATGAATTGCTCTGGCCAAGCTTTTAATTGTCAATCAATTTTTGTTGTTCCTTACATTGGAGTTTTAAGCTGTGATTTTTATTTTGTGGTTTCCCATATTGAATGCTTGTTTAAATACAAAATTAAATTAAATCGTCTTCCAGGTTAAGGCAAGAGATCTTTCCTAGAATGGTAAAATGGCATGATATATGATATGAAAATACAATGGTCCAACACTGGAAGTTTTAAAGAAGAGATTGGACAACCATTTGTCTGAAATGGTATAGAGTTTCCTGCCTGAGCAGAGGTTGGACTAGAACACCTCCAAGGTCCCTTCCAACTCTGTTATTCTATTCTATTCTATTCTATTCTATTCCATTCCATTCCATTCCATTCCATTCCAGTTTCATTTCTCTAGAATCATATGGAGAGGGGACAAAAAAGGACACGGCTTTTGTATATTTAATGGCACCTGTATAAGAAACTTTTGAGTGGGAACAGTTTCCTCTGCTTCTTTGTAACAATAATTCTTCTAGCCTATCTTATTTTCCCTTTTCTATTTGGGCATCCTAAAGTGAAAATTAAGTCACTGTCACCACTTCAAAAATCATTCACGAAGTTCAAGTTGTATTCACCAATTCTTTCTGACACACTGTCTTTTTTTTTTTTTAACTGAATAATTTGGCTCTGTATGCAGAAACTCTTAGAATGTTATTTTAGTCCTGGTTTATTTTTGAATAACAGAAATCTACTAGCAAGGAGCTTATTTATATTAGGTGAATTATTACATTTTTATAATCAAAGTGGAAATTTGGTGTAAAACAGGTTGGAAATGAGCAATGCATGAAAATTAAATTCATGCTTAAATGCAGAGAAATGCTTGTGGCCAAAAACTTAAGGAGGAGCTCAATGAATCAATGTATTATGCGCTGTGCATGGTGATTGTTTTATGTGATGTTTTGTTTGTCAAAAAATTCAATGCAATTTCTTTCCATTTTCCCATCTTTCCAATTAAAACCAGCATAGCCCAATTCCCCTCCCCAAATTTGATACCCTCTCAAGATGTCTGTAAATCAAGGATCATGTTTTATCCATGGGGTGACTAAAAAGAAAAACATTTGAGGAGCAAATTGAAATGCAACCCAAATCGTCCTTAATGAAGGTCCACAAAGTACATTGGTTCCATTCAATCTTCATTTATAAAATAATTGAGTAAACTATGGCAAAACAGTTTGATTTTTCAGTGTGCCACTTTTTGTATGAAACAATTGTTGTGGCAATTTCTTAGCTGCAAACAGAATCTTCAGATATAGCTGGGCTCCAGGTCTTGGATTCCATTGGTTTGGGATGATAAAGATCAAGAACACCTGGAGAAACACAGCTTTCCTACCTCTAAACTAGGTCTAAAGCAACTACAAGTATTTTGACAATGTTGTAGAGAGTATGGAAGACAACCTTGATGGAGATACTGTATGCAGAAACCTTTGCCTAGACAACAGACCCTTCATATCTCTATTAAGGTCATCTTCCATAATCATTACCCATGTCCACAACACACATAATTCTGCAACATACTTGTAAAGACTATCAGCCAAATAAGGGCTCAGTGAAACGGTGTGTGTGTGTGTGTGTATACATATAAATAGTATAGTATACATATAAACACACACACTCACATATATATTTCTGGATTGAAGTTTAGTTTTTATTTAACTTACAATATAAATAATTTACTTTGCTGAATAGAGGATTCTCTCACTCTATAGTTGCATCAGCTCCCTGATTCTTCAGGCCTAAGATTATTTTTAGCTTTTTTCTGAGACTTCAAGGTGGCTGTAACCAACCACATCTGAAGATCACTAAATTGACCATGACTGTTCTGAAGTCATAATGAGCAACAGGATTTTGGTTTAAACTCATTTGAGCACATGGGAAGTTAAGACACATTAAGATAATAGAGCAACATCTACTTCTTTTCATATTATGCTGGTGGCATTGAATTCTTTACAGGAAATGTCTTCCTACATGACTACAAGTTTTGATGGAGAGAGGTTGACATTGCTAAGAACTGAAATGTGTGTTCTTCTCATCTGTCCCATTACTACTCGTATTAACATTGATAACATATAATATATAATATATAATGTATAATGTAACATTATAGAGAAGCTAACTTAGAACAGCAGACGGAGATCACCTGAGGATGGCAAATGTGATTTTGCCGAAACGTTGTGCTAATGGCACCTTTGATTCTACACGGGAAAGAACCCGAACAACAAAATACCTACATATAGTGGCTATGTTAGTGCAGTGTTTACTACTTATTCCTTAGCAAAACTAATCTTATTTATTACGTTGTATACCACTCCTTCTTTAGAAGTTCTAGGTGGACTATGCTGTGCAGCCATGCAATCTAAGGAAAGAATACACATGCTTTTAGAACTTTTAAGTGCTAGGTTTGCATATTTCAGGAATCAAATCCAAATATTTCACTGTCCTAACTATCCTATGAAGTGAGTGGGGCTCAGAGATTCTGACAACCCATATCACCCAAAACGCTCCAATATCCAGTGAGAACTTGGATCTCAACTATTCTTGGTCCACCATATTCTACTTCTCATCGTTACTACTATATATCGGCTCCTGAAGGAAAATTGTGGTTTAAAGGAAAAAAATATGTCTAAGATCAGAAAAAGAATTGCAATAAATTTAGTTCTGATCAAATATTAAGGGATACTGTGAGTGTTTAGTAATGTGGTCATTCAGATAAGTATAAAATGTTTAACAAAACGTTGGCAACAGTTTTGAAGCATGATATCCTTTTCCAGAGGCTCAGTGAGCTCACTGAGTAATCAACCATGCAGTTCTATTATTTTATCTTATTTCTAATTTTTTCCAAAATAAATTTTTAGCTAAGACAATATTAGGAAATTGGAAGAGGTCAGTCGCAAACCATTTCCAAAACTCCCTACCTGGATGCAGTCAAAAAAATCCCCAGATCAAGCTTGACTCAAAGAACAGTTTAGGGTTATTTCAGAAATTTCTATTCCTAAATTTCAGCTCAAGTAGATATCCCATCTAAAACATGTGTGTGAAAATAATTAATCAAGGTCTGGAAAAAATGATCACTGTATGATATATGCATGTTGATATTATCTTCCGCATTGCACTGTTTAGAATAGCAGAATTCACTTTGATTGTGCCTTAAATTCATGAGTACTGAGTAAATGGAGAGGCCACTGGGTTACCAATTGCTTGAAAAAAATCTAACGTTTTCCTCTACTTTTAACAACAGTATGATCTGCAGCAATCGGCAGGCAAATCTTGTCACAAATAGTTGCCTATAATTTCAATAAATCAAGTTGCTATTAAAAGCTCTGGAGTAAATATATGTAGGGGGGGTCTGATAATTCAGATACTGAAGAGAAGATAATTTGATCACAAGGATTATGTGCACTAGAGAATCTTTCTAGGAAAATTCCTGTTTTATAGCTATGCAGCAAACAAGCTTCTTACTAATTTTATTGACTGCAGATGGGATTAAACCAAATCCTGAATGCAGGACAAACTTGAGACAGAGTCCAAATTTTAATTTCATTATCAAAAGTATCTAGAATCACTGAGACTACTATAAAACCAATCTTATAAAGATTACTGCTTTTCATAATATTTTCAGAATGAAGACTAATCAAAGATTGAGGACATTTCTAATTATAACTTATTCACTTAGCCTTACAGGGCAATAATATAACTACTGTACTGTACATTCTCTAGCTTACAGAAGGCTGGATTGCTAAACCTCTGAATTTTCTAAAGCTGAGTATCAGTAGAACCAACCCAAGCTTTTATTTGTTAGTTTAGAATTGGCTGTTAGGTAGCATGCAGTTAACCTTGGCAAACCATAGCCCAGTCTACAGAATATAGCAGAATAATCTAATTTTAAAAAAACCCAAGGCATGTAAAATAGAACAAAATGCTTCCATCTGCATGAGAAGATTATCTTTTCTAACCTGTTGTCCTTCAGATGGATTACACTATATTTCTCAGATGTCTATGGAGATTCTCAGTCATTGAGGTCATAGTTGCCCCAAAGGTGCTTTTTCAAGAGGCAACTGGACTTTCTTGTTTTTCTTTGAAGATGTTTTTCTTCTTGTCCAAGAAGTTTCTTGGATGAGAAGCAAAATGTCTTCAAAGAAAAAAGAAAGTTGCCTCTTGAAAAAGCATCTTTGGGATATATTTCCCAGAATTTCCAAGTAGCATAAATCTACACTAAATTTTTCTGACTTTTGTAGCCTAGCACAACCAGAGGACCAGTTGGGAAGGCTGATGTAATTGATCACAGTTTAAATATTCCAGTACATATTAATGAAAAATAGTGTGCCAGAAAAGACCTGGCCTGAGCAATAGGGTTTCTCTCTGCTTATTTTCATTTTACGACTCCTTTGAAGAAAAGTAAGAAAGAATTCAAACATCTCAATCCACATCATTCTGCTGCATTTAAGGGCCCGGTCTAACCAGATTCTGCCATAGTTACTTAATTCAAGCTTAATTCAATGATCTTTGACCCTTCTGCAAAACGCCATACCATTTGTCAATAGGCTACTTATATACATACAGTACTTATATTTTTCTTTGAGATCATAATTTAAAACTTACCTTAGTAATGTCTGAGAAAAGTACTTCAGAGTATTGGCAATGTCAGTTCCAGAGGGGACAGGATAAATGTTGTGAAGGACACGATTATGGTATTCTTGCAAGTATCGGATCTTGGAAGCAACTGGATTTTGTATTGCATGAAAGAAGAAAATGAGGAAAAATGCTTAGCCCAGTTCTCCCTCTCAGAAAATAACATACTTTATTATATTCTGCCCACAGCCCTTTGCTCGCTAATTTAAGTTTCTAGCTGAGTATGTCCAGTGAGTATAGCTGTAAAGCTAGTGCAGGAGAGCTTGCCTAGTTACAAGTTGATTCAGAAGGAAGAGGGCACCTGAAGAGAAGATGCAATCGAGGCATTTTGTAAACAAAAATAACAGATCTGGCTTAGTGTTTGATCTCTGCTTAAAACTCTTCTTGCATAGTAACTCAAACCCTTTCCCACTAGGATTATTACTTCTGGAGTACACAAAATTTCAATTTACACAACACACTTAGCTACATTATTGCTTAGCATGATGTACAGACCCAATCAATAATAAGCTTACTATTTAATTCTGCATCTTACAACCTACTTCTAGTAGCTTCAGTTTTTAATATATTCTATTTAATATGTTTAGCAGCTTCAGTTCTGGTTACTATGGCACTTATCTTTTAAAAACACTTGGTGATTGCATGATTGTGGACAGTGAATCATGGAAAAATATGTCCTTGATACACCCCTAACTCTATGGTCTCTTGACTATTTTCTTCCTCTCTCATTTATTGGACTGTTCCTAATCATTGGAAATATAGAGAACAAATTAAAGGAACCATTATTAGCATTTGTGTACTAGTGATATAACATTCACTGGTTCTTGGGCCTTGACCATTGAAATCACAATAATCTAATCAGCATGCAAGAAAGCAGCATTACTGTGAAGCACAACCATAAGATTCAAGTCTGAATTGTTTTATTCAGTCCAATATAATATGAAAGGTACAGAAAATATTCAAACTGAAGTAAGAAAAAACAACTTGTAGATCAACTAAGAGAAGATAAAATGCACATGAAAGTGAGATGAGCATATGGGAACCAAAGAAGGTAGCTCTTCTGTTCTACACTCCCTTGTTTAGGTATCACCACATCTAGACATCACCATGCATTAGAGTAGAGTAGAGTAGAGTAGAGTAGAGCAGAGCAGAGTAGAATAGAGTAGAGTAGAGTAGAGTAGAGCAGAATAGAATAGAACAGAACAGAACAGAACAGAACAGAATAACAGAGTTGGAAGGGATCTTGGAGGTCTTCTAGTCCAACCTCCTGCCAAGGCAGGAAACCCTACACCACTTCAGACATGGTTATCCAATATCCTCTTAAAAACTTCCAGTATTGGAGCATTCACAACTTCTGGAGTCAAGTTGTTCCACTGATTAATTGTTCTAACTGTCAGGAAATTTTTCCTTAGTTCTAAGTTGCTTCTGTCCTTGATTAGCTTCCATCCATTGCTTCTTGTCCTACCCTCAGGTGCTTTGGAGAATAGCTTGACCTCCTCTTCTTTGTGGCAGCCCCTGAGATATTGTAACACTGCTATCATGTCTTCCCTAGTCCTTCTTTTCATTAAACTAGAAATACCCAGTTCCTGCAATCGTTCTTCATATGTTCCTACCTACAAATATGATTGTAGGTAGGATAATGTATTCCCAATCTGTCCTTCAGGTCTCCCAGTAGTGCATTCACTGCTCCTGTAATCAATTTCCATTCCCGCTTGCTGCTGGTTATCTTCATTCTTTCCTTCCTTTCCCCTCCCATAGAATAGACTTCTCCAGAGACCTAAGTCTTTGCATAATGTTTCTAAAGTAGAACAATTTTGTGTCTGGTCATTTGTGCCTCTAAATGAGAACTATTGAGTTGATTTGTTCAATGATTTGTTTTCATGGCTGTCCATGATATACTCAGGAGACTTCTCCAACACCAAAGTTCAAAAGTGTCCACACTCTTCTTAAAATATAGAATAACAAAGTTGGAAGGAACCTTGGAGGTTTTCTAGTCCAACTCCCTGCTCAGGCAGAAAATCCCTATAACAGGGCTGTCAAATCCGCAGACAGCAGGCTGGATGCGTCACGCGCTGGCCACGCCCACATCCGGTTTAGCAAAGGGGGAGGGGAGTTGTGATACGTCATGTGACGATGTCGTGTTGATGCAAGTTTGAAACCCCTGCCCTATACCATTTCAGACAAATGGGTTGTCCAATCTCTCAAAAACTTCCAGTGTTGGAGAATTCATAACTTCTGGAGACAAAGTTGTTCCACTGATTAATTGTTCTAACTGTCAGGAAACTTCTTCTTAGTTCTAGGTTGCTTCTCTCCTTGGTTAGTTTCCACCCATTGCTTCTTGTTCTGCCTTCATGTGCTTTGGAGAACAGCTTGACTCCCTCTTCTTTGTGGCAGCCCCTGAGATATTGGAACACTGCTATCATGTCTCCCCTAGTCCTTTTCATTAAACTAAGGATACGATTAAGCCGGGGCCCAGCCCATCCGAACCTGCCCATCACAGTGGTGGGTTTCTACCAGTTTGGCCCAGTTCAAGTTTGGCTCCGCCCACCCGCCCAGACATCATCACGGACACTCTGCGCATGTGCAAAAGCAAATGCACATCTCCGAACCGGTAGCAAAGTTAAGTGAAACCCACCACTATCAAAACCCAAGTGTTCCATATTTTCTTACAACACGTGCCCCCAAACGGTTAAAAATGGGTCAAGAGCATCTCCTCAGCTATAATACAACTGAATTTTGCCAGTAAACTCTGGCACTAAATCTCTCCCTGTATTTATTAACAATTCCACCAAGTGTACTATGTCAGCGCTGGATTTCTTTGAAAGAAGCATCCTAGTTTCTGAGGTCTCGTGGGTGTAAGTATATTCAAAAGCATTGGATAACATCTGCTGAGTCTCTCAGGCGGCCATCTTTGAAGTAAAGAGGAAGTATACAGAAAAGATAAGTGTATCATGACAAATTCCAGATGTCGCCCTCATATAACTGGGTCCCCATATATTGTACAAAGTGTCCTTTCATCTTCTCTTTCATTAGTAAAGCACAGCAAGAACACTACATGTCTTAACAAGCTACTTTAGTGAAAGAAAAATAAGTCAACGAATGAGCAACAGGGAATACAACCTACTTTGAGGGTAAAGTAGAATGAGGCACTGGTGAAATAAAGATAAGCAATGAGGCACCAGGGAGGAAAAAAGAAGGAACTGCTCAGGAAACAGCTGAGTCCCCAGTTGGTACAGTTGAGCCCAGGGGTGGGTTCTAACTTACCTCGCTACCGGTTCACTGCCTCCCGCGCTGTGTGGCCACGCCATATGGGCACGTACACGCTTCATACACGCGCGCATGTGCAGCACAAAAAAATTCCAAAACATTTCCCCCCCCAAAAAAAAACAAGATGGCGACACATGCACAGAAGAAAGAAAAAACTGAAGTTTTAA
>JANHFT010000842.1:5045-15907 GCA_032467955.1 Pseudoxenodon macrops | reverse complement strand
ATCCTCCCTCCCTCGCCGCCCCGCACCGTCCCCGGCCCCTTTGGAGTGGCGCGATCGAACTCTGTTCACCGGCCACCTTGGCCTCCGACCAGTCTTTGTGGCTTCCTGCCCGAGCGCTCTCCAGTCGCCGTGGCGTTTGGGTTGCTTGGAGTTGTCCCCTTTCTCCTTCCCGGCTGAAAACCCAAACAAAAGCTCTGGGGGCCACAGGCAAGCGGGGACCCCACTCTAAGGCTCCGCTAAGCCCCGGGCTGCCTTGTTGCGACGACTTCCTTACTTTAGCCCTTCTTTTAAACCCCCGATGGTTCACTTCGGGCAGCCTCTTGTCTCTCTGTACACTTGCAAAGAGACGTCCAAGCCTCTTTATCTCCCTTCTTGGTGGGTGACATACATGCGTGTGTCCCAAAGCTCGTCCTTGTCTCCCCCCCCTCCCTTTTTCGCATTCTTCGCTTTCGCTCCTCTGCCTAGTTCCCGTTCTCTACTTTGCAGCAAAGATACTCGGCTCTCTGCTACTGTGAGCTGGTTTGCACCGCGGTGCACCGCACCGCCTTTCTCTCTTTTTCCTGCTCCTCTCCCTCCTAGCTTTTTTTTTTATGGTACCTTGCTATTTAGAATGTCTGAATGCCAGTCTTGGTTCAGGGCTTTTTACAATTTGTGCTTGCGCAAGAACTTTACACATCCTTCGGATGGACGCCCGAAGTGCTGCTGAAGTGCCGCAGAAGAAATCCTCTCGGATAGGTTATGATTTATAAAGAGTCTTGAAAACTGATCCAGCAATGAGGATCCAGTGATCAGCATTCCTTGGCCTGTTTGATCAAAACCTAAATCCTGTGTACACTTATATGGGACTTGCTTCCAAGTAATTGTCCGGAAAATTGTTTTTTAAGACTGTCTATGCTGCCCCTGCTGGCTAAATAAGCAAAGAGTAACATCGAGTCCCATAAAGGGTGTATAATATGATTTGTGTATTGAGCATCCAAGCCCCTGTGCTGGTTTTTGCTTTCTAGTGGACTTGACTCAGATGCCCAGTTTTCTATTTGTAAATTATAGTTTCTGCTGATCCCTGAAGAGGTGTAAGAACGAATTGCATGCTGTACTTTTTACCTTGGAATGAATCTGACAAAGTTAAGCGTGGTTTTCCTGGTGAATCTGTATAGCCTTTTTCTGTCTGTAGTACAATAAAAGCTTTTCTAACCAATCTTGGATATGGTGTGGCTATTCTTTTCTTTTGGAGACCCACTGGTGTCGGGGGTTTGTGTATGTAGGGGGGGTCCCTTCAAATCAGTGTTAACTTCTAATGACTGTCAGGAATAGTCCTGAGGTTTTCCTAGCAAGATTTACAGATGTATTAGCAAAATGTAAACAATAGAACAGAATTGGTAAAGTAGCTTCAGCATCTTTGAAAACTACTGAAGAATGTGTGTACTGTTCTGTCTTTAATGTATTAATTGTCAGATTTAGAATTACTAGCAGTTGTTAGTGTCACTGATTAAAAGTTAAAACAGAGGCTGAATCAATAAACTACTTGCTTCAAAGGAACCACTGAATTCCATATCTGGAAATTTATATCTAGCCACTGTGTTGTTTGCAAAGGGAGATTGTTTATTGTTTTTGTCACATATTGCTTTTCTGAAGTCCCCAACTAAAGATTCTTGCATTTCTGGTTTTGGAATCATCATTCCAGTTTTTTCAGCTAACTTTGTGTATAGGATGCAATGTAATCTCTGTCTCCAGTATTCTGCAGTATTCTGCAGGTACCTTTTGACAAATATTAGATATTTGTAAATTAGTTCCATATTTGTTTTAAGGACAGCTTTTCCTTTTGCTATTTGGTTACAATTTTTTTTTTCTTAAAGCAGTGTTAAGGGCTAACGTTTCTTATTTTGCACAAACGTGTCAGATTCTCCTTGAAAAATAATGTAAATAAGTAGACTCTTAGATTCCAGAGGAGTTGCACACATGCGTGCTGGGAATAATAGACATTTGAAATAGAATAGTAATGAAAGATTTCCTGAACTAGATTTTTGATGCAACCTATTTTTTCTGTATTAATTTTGTATAATAGTGGACACCATAATAAGTAGAATTTTTCATTTTCATGTACTGCAACCAATTAACAAATTTTGTCCTGTACTAACAACTATTGCATGTGAGTAATTTGTACCAATTTCAAAGATTTGTTTACTGATAGCAATGTCCTCTGTATTACATATGTACTTTAAGACTTGAAATAACATAAAAGTTATCTGAAGATATTTTCTCCAAATATTAATCCTATTGCTTATATGTAAACAGTAATGATCTATTCAACACAGGGAAAGTGTTCATATATCTAATAATTGTTTTCACATTCTAGTTTTTGTTTATTAAAGTATAGTTAATAGTTCTTAGAGTGGAATTTAGTACCATGAAGTTTATAATAGTGGACTGCATATTGAAGAGAAATAAAGTCAAAAGACATTCTATGTGTCTTAAAAAGATTTAAAACCTTCACTCAGCTCAGAAACAATACTAAACAATTAAGGTGATTAAGGGCTTCTTTCTCCACTTCCTAATACTTCTTAATTCTGCTGTGTTCTTGGTCTGGTTTTTTTCCTGAATGTTACAATTAGAATTCTCTATACTACACTAATTTATTTAATTCAGTTTATGTGGCAACCTGTTTTACCATTGTGGTCCTAGGTGGCTAACAGCAGTTAAAAAGACACAACCAAGAATAAATATAATAAAGAGACATTCACTTAAAACCCATTATTTTAAAAGAGACAGAACCTTTAATGCAAAACCTGTACTTTTGTACTTGAATCCTGATGTCAGGCACAAGTTCAGTATATGTCATGGTTTTATGTTGTGATGTTACAATATAATTCATAACTTAACAGCCCCATTTGGGTGCCAATGGTTGTAACCATGGGTCAGAGTAGAGTAATATTTAGAGATCATAAAAAATCCTAAATGACATAGTGTAGGCTGTGTTCACACTCATAGTAAGCTAGGAAACTAGGAAAGGGAACAATGAAAGGAGAGTAAAAAAAATTACACAACCTTGGGAATTGAACAGCTTGCCTTCAGAAGTTGTGGGAGCTTTCAAGAAGAGACTGGACTGCCATCTGTAAGAAATGGTAGGGTCTGCTTGGGCAGGGAGTTGGACTAGATGACCTACAAGGTCCTTTCCAGCTCTGTTAATCTGTACCTGTACTAATGTCAGTTGGCATGCTTACTGCAAAGTCTGGATTTTCTGAAGCTTAAAATATGAAACTAGTTGTGATAGAATGGGATTGATAACCGTTAACGTGCATCAATCGGAGATGAAATGCATTATGATGGTATAGAGAAATGATGCCATATAACTTTTGTTACTCCATTGCAATATTGCATAATGCACCTTGCAGGAAGGATAAGCAACTTGTTCAGTTAGTAGATTGCGTTAGAAGATTTTGTGTGAATAATTCATGCCATCCTATATGTAGATTTTGTTTGCAACTCTGTAGATTAGAAATTTATTTTAAATACTTTTTTCCTCCTAGGATTTTAATCTCAAGAGTAGGTAAGGCTACAAGTTATCTGTTGTTGGCCCAGCAAGCTCAAGGAATGATAATAAGCTACACACCTGCCTTGAATAGCAATTCTGATACCTGAATGAAGTGCTGATGTCACCGAGCTGAGTGGAGATGTGGTTCTTCATCTGTCTATATAGAGTTCAACTCCTAACAGTACAACTAATAGGTGATATTTTTCGCATCTATAACTTTCCGTAGTCAAAATAAAGTTCAGAAAACAGCTGCACTGTTCACCCGCTGATATGATATTCTTTGATCCAATGGTGTAACAGTGAAAGGTAGTTTTTGATGATTTACACCTGCATTCTTCCATAACTGTTCAAGGGAATTTTCATAGTGTGACATAAGTTAATTCTGAAGAAAGCATGCCTCATGATGTGACAATTTTGCAATAGACATGTTGAAGCAATCCGTAGCACTGGTTCCCTGCAAAAGGTATACGAAATGTATAGTAATTCCTTTAATTGTTTATATTAAAAAAAATGCATGTTGCCTATTTACCAGATTCTTGGCTTTATTATTGTGCAGTGCAGTGAAAGCCAGGATAGTGAGCTTAGGCCGGTCACACTCTCTCTCAGAATGGTTGTGAGGAAAATAAGAGGAGGAAGTTGCCACCGTGAGTTACCGGTATTTGTAACAACAACAAAAAACAAAAAAGGCAGGATACAAATAATAAAATAGATAAATATCCAAAATTATAATGTGAGAATTGAATCTGAAGTTTCATGGTTAATGAGAAAACGTAAACAGAGCTGTCTTTTATGTAAGTTGTTACTTTGGTTTAAATTATGCTTTAGGTCAATATCTTTTTAAATTTTTATTTTTTCTACCATTCTTTCTCTTTTACCGTAATTGGAACAATCTGGGCTTTGATGGGTGGGAATTAATTTCAGTTAATTACCTCATATATACGGATACCATTCCAGTGTTGCAATTAGGCATACCATTTGTTGCTGGTTGATTTTAAAGGTTGATAGTGACACATGGAATATAAGACTTGTTTTCACAAGTGATCTCAGAACGCATGTACAAGCATGCTGCAGTATTGCGTTGTCAGATCTGGAGCCTGTCTAGTTTGCTTGAAATTCAGTATGTAGAAGTGAACACAATATTTAGTCAGACAGCAATTAATAGCCCAAGTTAACTTTCTTTATGATTACGCTGCCCAGTTGAGTGGTTAAATGCTGTTTGAAGTTATGACAATCATGACCTGGATGACTGAGAAGACAGGAAGTTACGACAGCTTCAGAAAGGGTAATTATGGCCCATAAAATGTCATGCATTTTCCCTTCCTACAATCAGATGACCACATTTCAGGCTTCTGGCAACGACTCACACATTAATGACAGGTTGCAGCATCCAACAGTCACATGACCAAAGTTTGCAACTTTTTTTTTTGCTATTTTGGTTTTTTTTTCCCCCCTCTGGTTTCTGGCAAAAGTCACCCATTCGGGAGAATGGATTCACTTAACAGCCATATGATTCCTTTAACAACCATGTGATTCAAACGTAACAACCACAGTAAAAATGGTTGAAAAATCTTTCAGGTGGGTGCTTCGACTTGCGACCAGGATCACCTATAATCAAAATTGGGGTCCTAATTGTGGTTTTAAGTTGAGGATAGCTGTAGGGTGCTTTTACGATCATGTCCTCACACTTTACAACCATTGTAGCATCTCCACAGTTATGTGATCAAAATTCGGATGCTTGGCAACTGACAGGTATTTATGACAGTTGCAGTGTCCTGGTGCCATGTGAACACCCATTTTGCAACTTCCCAGCTGGCTTCTGAGAAGTAATGGGAGAAGCTGGATTTGTTTAATGACCATGTGATTCACTTAACAACCATGGCAAAAAAGGTCGTAAAATTGGGCACAACTTACTTAACAGCTGCCTTGATTAGCAATGGAAATTCTGGCTCCAATTGTTGTCATAAATTGAGGACTACCTGTAAAATATTTAAATTTACATGCATTTACATTTAAAGTATACATACAAACTGTATACTGGACATTAACAGTTGTAACTATTGTATAGCTTTCTACCAAGAATGATCTAGTGTACCTTTACTTCCTCTTAGCTTCCTGGAAATAAGTCAACTGTTCAAAAATCAGCATTTAGATTTAATTAAAAATGTTCATATAAGAGGTTGCAGTTGCGTTGGGTCTTCATTCTTCATATGTCTGTTCTTTCTTAATCACAGAGAATTTAATGCAGATAGTGAATTCTATACTCCAGTGTCCTTAATCAGAGGTTTTGCTGTCATGTGTAATGCCACAAATAGTATGCTTAGGTGCAACTTGTACATTTAGTTTTCTTCTTTCAAATATGTTACAACCACCTGCTTCTCTGTTTCTGGTAATAAATTACACTACTCATTTTTAATTATTTACAATGAATTTGACCTGCAGGCAGCCATCTTGGGCATGTCGGTTTCTTAGTTCCTACTCCTTGCTTGTGACAAATGTTCTGGTGTGTTCTTTGGATCCAAATTTCCGATTACCTTCTAGTTATGTGGATTGCTGTAGCAAACTTTCCATCAATCCAGCCATTATTTATGTTCTATTTTAAAAAGAGAAAGAATGGGGAGAGGCCTAGGAAGGCACTTGGTGTCAATGATTTGATTGCTTCGTCTATCAAGATTTCAGTTTAAAGCAGCTGGAAAACTGCCTATTATAAGCATCAAGTCTTATGTCTTTTGTGTGTTGGAATGTAAAGTGTAAGAAGAACCCTACTAGATGAGGCCAAAGCCCGTATTCTAGCCTGCTTTTTGTGTCACCTAGCGGCCAATCTAATGTGCAGGCAGTAGCTTTCTTCCACTTCTGGCCCCTAACAGCTGATCTTTAGACCAGTGTTTTTCAATCTTGGCAGCTGTAAGATGTGGGGACTTCAACTCCAATAATTCCCCAGCCAATATGCTGGGGGGAAAATGCCAAGGTTGAAAAACACCGTTTTAGAGTGTATTATTTAAGATTTAGGAAGTACAATAGAACCATGAAAATTAGTATCCAATTAAAGACTAGATTGCCAACAATTTTGTCACATTGATGTCAAATGTCATGTGATTCTTTCTAACAAACAGACAAAGTTATCCATCTGATAGGAAATGACCATCTTCCGAAAAATCCCTGTCCATAGAATGTGGCTGCAAGTGTGCTTGAACTGATTTTGGTGTCTTTGCTGATTTTTGGAATGAGCGCTCTGCCTCCAAGCATGTTCTGTTTTTCTTCTGTCAATAGTAATTGGTGCTGGCTGCAGCCCAAAGGGCCTTTGCTCTGTAAGACTATTTTAATATACCTTTTCTGACCTCCATCTTTAAAATATCTGAGGGCATTTCATCTGAAGCCTGAATAAGCCAAGGGCAATGCACAATTATGGCCAAGTCACTGCAGCAGTCAGCGCCAAAGCTGCAGGAAACAGAGGCAAATGCATTGGAGTATTTTTTTTTCTGCAATAGCACCTGAGCTTTCTGGGAAATTTTTTTGCTGCATGTTGACAGAATGTGAACTGCCATGCCAGTTGCATGAGCTCCAGGCTGTCATAGCTGGCAAGAAGTATGTGTAGTTGAGCAGAGTTTCAGAAATATATTGAAGCAGAAGTGGTATTTCTACCCAGTTCTAAAAATCCACACTACCGGTAGCTATTTTGCAGTGTCACTTTCTACCTTCTGAACGGATATCAGAATCTATTCTTCATGTCCAAGAGAAGTGATATTGGATGGCCCTTTGGTGTTAGGAGAGGAAATACATTTCAAGAGGAAAATATTAAATAGGTCCATGCTTTCTAAAAGTGCCAGTGACAGCAGCGATATGTGCATGCATGCATCAGTGACCGGTATAATATAAAATAAGGCAATCCCAGATAGGATAAGTTTGCTATTTTCCTCTTCCCTCATCATTCCATTCCCATGTATGTTATGTCTGTTAAATTTTATGCATGAAAGTAGGTAATCTCTAGGTACCGTTTTTAGAAAGCCATTTTTTGAGGGTGTTCTAATTTAATTTGAGGGCTGCCCATCTCCAAATGACTCAGGGTAGCTCACAATATAACAAAAATAAAATGTAACACAATTGCAGGGAGTCCTTGAGTTACAACCATTCGTTTAGTGACCATTTGAAGTTACAACAGCACTGAAAAAAGTACTTATGAATGGTTTTCACACTTCCGGCCATTGCAGCATGTCCTTGGTCAGGTAGTCTAAGTTTCAGGCACTTGGCAACTGTATTTGTAACCGTTGCACTGTCCTGGGGTCATTTGTAACCTTCCTAGAGGGCATCCAGCAAGCAGAGACAACGGGGGAGGCCAAATCTGCTTAATACGCACATGATTCACTTAACGATTGCAGTATTTGCTTAACAACCATGACAAAAAGGTCGTAAAATGGGGCGCAATTCACTGAACAACTGTCTTGCTTAGCCTCAGAAATTTGAGGCTCAATTGTGGTTGTAAGTTGGGGACTTACATGCAACCCAGAAAAGGGTGGCCCAGATAAAGTTGTACAAAGGCATTCTGGCCACGGCTGTCACCTGCTCATCAAGCAAGAGGTCTCAGTCCAAGAAGATCCCCCCCCCCAGATTGCACATCCCCCTTGAGCAAGAAATGCAATCCAATTTTAGAATATCCCCAGATCTTTTTTGGGGGGGGGGGAAACAGTCACAGCCTCTCAGTCTAGATAGGGTGGCATTTACTTACAGTAGTTGATATTGTAATGTTGTTTTTATTCTGTTTTACTGATTGTGTCCTTAAAATGGGCAGTCGTATAACTTCAATATAAATAAATAAATAATGCACAGAACGTGCATAAGTACTAATCTTTCCTAACTGTATTAGTGTCTTCATCTGTTTCTAGTTTTTAAGAATTGACCCTGCTAAAAAGGAAAACAGTTGGTTTTCTTACTTTAAAATCACGAAAGGAAATACAGACAGAATGAGACGTGTTTGTCAAAACAATCTAGTCTCTCGGCTGTGTGCTTCTAAAGCAGTTCTGTCAGATCTTTGCAGAACTGTATGTTGCTTGATCATAATTTGCCATGCTTAGTTAATAAACTGGAAGCCCTTGATGTCTCTAGAGATCTCATCTGATAGGTTTTTTCCTTTGTCTGTCCTTTATTTGTGTACAAAGCTGTTAATTTGTACGAAGAACTATTTCACAAAATGACAGGATCTGAATGAATAAGCTGTACTCATATTGAGAGAAGCGAGGCAATACGTTAGCAAAAGCACCATATTTATTAGGTTTTTGTCATCATAACTTTGAAAAAATAGATTGGTCTGTACTTCAATAAGGTGCCGTATTAAGACAAGAATAGCCTGTCTCTTCTTATTTTCTTGTTATAGTCATAGTTGTTATAGTATGATATAATTTAAAATAAAGAAACAAAAGCAAATGCACATCCCTAATTCTCAAACTTAATCCTCATTTTGAGGGAAGGGGTAGAAAGAAAGAGGGGCAAATGTGTGAAAGCAGCTTTAAATTTCACTAAGTAAGATATGAACTGGATTGTCTTTTTTGTATGGAGAAAGGGATAAGACAAGACAAATGTGAGCTTTAGGCAGTTACATCACTCACTGCTCTGGTTAGAAGATAACATTTTCCACTTAGAGCTGTTTTAATGAGAAGAGCAGTAAGAAAAATAATATTTTTAATCTCTTTCCTCCAGCAGCAGTGTATGTACATCATGATAATCCATGA
The DNA here is from genome assembly GCA_032467955.1 of Pseudoxenodon macrops. Classification (NCBI taxonomy): domain Eukaryota; kingdom Metazoa; phylum Chordata; class Lepidosauria; order Squamata; family Pseudoxenodontidae; genus Pseudoxenodon; species Pseudoxenodon macrops. The sequence goes on along the minus strand of JANHFT010000842.1, from coordinate 6,658 downwards.
GAAATTCCTTTAAAGGAATTTATATACTGTAATCCCAGGGCAGCATGTGGCCCTTAACAGCCCTTGGCGCATCCTTTGGCCATGGCAGTTAGCTGCATTTTAAACTAGGAAACAGAAGAAAACGAAAACAAAAGTGGCAGATTCACTGCTTCTGAAGGTCTACAACGGGGCTGTCAAACTCGTGGCCCGCAGGTTGAATGCATCGCACGTTGCCCACGCCCCATTTAGCAAAGGAGGGGAAGTCCAGATATGTCATGTGATGACACCGTGATGATACAGGTTTGACGCCATTGGTCTACAGTGATTGGAGCCTTAGCTAGAATTAACTATACCACATAAGTCAGTAACCTTTATTTTTTTAAATAGTTAAAGCAAATTGATGAAATCGTTGTTAATCATTCACACTTCCTTTGGAAAAATTAACTTGAACACTTTGACAAGGCAAACCAATGCAGAGTCACAAAGACATATTCATTTTCGTTTATTTGAAAACAAATTTAATGTAACAACAAAAAAGCTTAATGTACATTGGACATCTCGTGGAATGTTTTATAAGGATTGATTGCCTTGCTAATGAAGTGTAATTCAGGAATTGGACCATTTGGTTGGAACTTACCCTGTTGCCACATGTGAGACTGAAGTCAGTAGGGATTGTAAAGATAGATAGTGCTTGGTTAACAACCACATATTCAGCATCTATCTGAAGTTGCAACTATGCTGAACAAGTGTTATTTATGACCAGTCTTCAAGCTGTGGCCATCTCGATACCCTTGATCACAATTTGGGCAGTTGGCAACCATCTTACACTTACAACAATTACAGTGTTACATGATCTCTATTTGAGATCTTCCCTGCCAGCTTCCCACAAGCAAAATTAATGGGAAGGTTGCAAATTACTCCCACTACTTTTTCTCCTAAGGAGTCCCACTATGGAGTCTGAGATCCCAGCGATGCTTGGGCCACAGCACCCTTTCCACTGACCAGCATCAACCCCCTCTCCAGCCTGCAAAAACGTGCAACAGCACCCATGCCCACTTCACTCCATAATATTCACCTACATATTAATCTTTTTGTGAGCCACCCAGAACTTGTGATTTCCTACCAGCTTCCCCACTGACTTTGTGGAAGCCAGCAGGAAAATTGCAAGTTGTGATAATCTGAGATTCTTGCTTAATGACCTGCAATCCAGACTTAATGATGGCAATGGGGCTGCTCGGATAGCTGTCATTAAGTGATGCAGTCACATTAAGTGACATTGCACTTAACGGCCCACTAATTCCAATTATCATTAAGTGAGGACTACCTGTGAGACCCTAGATTGATTACTATATTAAAGATGTGTATATTTTAGTTACCTTTTTTTAGCATTTGCCATCTTTTGGGGTATTTCCCTTTTTTTAATTAGTATCATTACAGTATTATTAATTTTAAGATGATATTATGCTGTTAATACTGCTAGTGTATAGTTTTCCTTTATTAATTGGTTTAATGTATTAAAATGAAGACTAAAGCAGAAATGTTTCTGTTGAAATGTAACGTTTTCATTCCCTCACATCCACGCTTTCCCTTTTACGCTGTGGTTTTTCTTATCTCTTACCCCCCCCCCCCCCCAA
>JANHFT010000841.1:0-12675 GCA_032467955.1 Pseudoxenodon macrops | reverse complement strand
TAAATGGGAATTACATGTACGTTCAAAGGATTTAGAGCAGGGTTGTCAAACTCAATTTCATTGAGGGCTACAACAGGGTTGTGTTTGACCAAGGGGAGGCAGGGTACACGTGGCCAGAGTGGGCATGACCAGCTCGACCTCACTCATTTTGGGGTGCCTGTGGTGGCCCGAATGCTCTGCCACCAAAAACAGGCTCCCAAGCTCCATTTTTGCTGGCAGAGGCCCCGCGGGTCAGTCCTTTGTGGTTTCCAGGGTGGTCCCATAGGCCAGATCTAAGCACCTCACAGGCTGGATCTGGCCCCTGGGCCTTGAGGTTGACATTCCTGATTTAGAGAGTGAGACTTTTTTGTTATTTTGTTTGTTTCTTCAGCTTCCAACTTTTGTCTTATATAAAAACAAAGTTCCATGACTTTTTCCAGTTGTTTGTCCATTAGTCCCAAAAGAAAAGACTCTTGTTTTAGCTGTAGTTTAATCTCTAAAATTCTCTGAATTAATATGTTTTTGTATTCGAAATTGTTTGGGCTTTTTACACATTCATCAAATATGATAACATTTCCTTACATGCTGTTCACACATTCAACAACGATTCAAAGCATCTTTAAAAAATTTCTTTAGTGTCAAATACCAAGAATGGACCTTTTAATAAAATTTATCTTTAAAGATAGAACCAGAGGTGGGTTCCTACCGGTTCTATCCGGATCTATTGAATAGGTAGTAACTCTGCTATGACGTAATGGAGCCGGTTTCTTCGGTATCTCCATGGGTGCCACCATTTTGGATTTTGCTTCTGCGCATGCAGAACATTTTAGATTGCCGCGCACGTGCTTGAGTCACAACCCTCAGCAAATCAGCAGTATGAAGATTCTGAACCCACCTTTGAGTAGAACATAATATACATTTGAGCCATATATTTTATTATTTATTTATTTTATTTTTTAAATTTCTATGCCACCCATCTCCCTGATGAGTCAATTCTGGGCAGTTTACAAATCATAAAATAATAAGTTAAAATAATAAAAAATTAAAGATTATGCAAAAAAAAATTTTTTAACTATACAAAAATAAGGAACCAAGAGACAGATGGTACAGAGATAGATCTTATCCTGTCAACCACCTCCAATGGTGAAAATTTCCCTCACAGGCCTAAGCCAACCAGCTAAACCAAAATTTTGGTCTTCTGGAAGTCCAAAATAATAATATAAAATTCCAACTGCTTTCTTGGCTCCAAAGCCTGATGTTCAGAGGCAAAACCTGGTTAGATATAGAGGAGGATATCTTATCTTGGAAATGGGCACTTCTGGGTTTTGGGTGTGAGAATAGCCTCAACTCCAATGCCAGTATGGGGATCTATATATACCCTGCTGGACTGGACTGACTCTGGAGATTGGGATGGAGGCAAATGATTTGCAATTGTTATCCTTTCTCCATAGGCAGTACCAGTTTGTGTTATAGGGAAGAAATCCCTATAACACAATCCCTAGATCCATTGTCTCTCTAGTCAGACTGGCCTCCTGTTTATCATCTATTTGAAGCTACTGGGTGACAGAATGGCCTTTAGCTTCATCAGTCTGTTGAAGATATCAATCTGGGTCATGCCCTTTGGAACATCTTGCCCCTGGGGAATGAAATCTGCTCCCACCCTCCTGACCTTCTATAAGGGCCTGAAGACCTGGCTTGAGACCCCAATGGGGAAGTATCACACTGGAGGAAGTTAGTGAACCAATAGCAGATCCTACCTGCTATTGTTTGTGTGTGTGTGTGTGTGTGTGTGTGTGTGTGCGTGCGCGCGCGTGCACAGGTGTGTGCATACAGACACACACACACACACCATGTTGTTTTATTTTTTAAGCTTGTAAGCTGCCCAGAGTAAATGAAACACTAAGCAAATGATGCTGCTTAGGTACCGTACTTGGCCAATGCCTGGAGGCTATAAGAGCCTGAATAGGGGGGGAAATAGCTGCAACTTACCCCTAGCAAAATAGAGTATCTGTGCTTTTATGCCACAGAAAATGTGACCTTTCTGAACCTGGACAGAATAAGACAGAACTAATTTGTGGCTCTTAGTGCACTCATGTCCTAATGTCAATGGATATCTGAAATGAAAAAATAATCCACTGGAAAGAAGGACTAATGGGGTGGGGTGGGGGGATGAGGAAGAGCTTTAAATTTCTGTGACAAAAAATGATTGATATATGTATATGAAACTTTTATCAGCATTAGAGAGACTGATTCTTTCTCCACTATTGTTTCCCCATTCTTCCCACTCTGATGTACTGCAATGATGCATATGAATTCCCTTAGTACCCATATATTTCAGATATATATCAGATATATATATCAGATATATATCAGTGAATGAAATTTAAAGTAATGCTTTTTTAATGGCTAAAAATCAATCTTTTATAAAATGATAGCCTATATTTCATGCTTAAAGCAGTCACTACAACAGGAAAATAATTTTAAGATTTAAGGCAAATCTTCAGCTTAAAGGGGTCTATCAGAACACTCAAAATGTCTACTTTCTTTGGGTCTGTCTGACTATTTGGAACTCATGTTTGAAAAAAAATTAAGCAATCATTTGGACTGAATAGTTTTGAAATCTGTGCCTTTCATTCATTTTTAAGCAGACATTATTCATATTTATACTATAATGCATAATTGGTGGTCCTATTTTTGTACAGTTTAGGTATAGCCATGATTCTTTCATATTCCAAGGCTGACTCATATTATCAGCAAGCCAGTTTCAAATACCACATCAAAAAAACTCATAAATGCCTTGCCCAGAAATCTTGGCATCATCATTTTGTCCACAATCACCATCAAACAATAAGTCAACTCTGAAAACATGATTTCTTCAGGTCTTCCCTAGAGAACTGAACTCAGATTTAATAGTTACCTTCTGGTTCATGCACCTAAATTACTATTATTAATTCTGCTGTTTCTTAAAATCCCATTGAATTTCAGCACCCATTAGAAACAATAATAAAAAGACAAATGCAGGATATTCCTACCTTCTTTCTTTTAAATTATTAATACCATTTAGAGCTACAAAAAAATTGACAGGGTTGAGGATGATTAAGGATTCACAAGTCTTATGTAGGACATAACAGGAATAAGATGTAGCATCAAGATGTGTTAATTGCAAAAATGCTAATGGCTTTATTCTAGGAATAAGACGGGTTCTTTGAAATTTGGAAATGTAATAAGGGAGTTCTTTAACATTTGCCCTTGTAATGGGGAGGGAAATTTTATTGGTCTTAATGCTAGTTCTAAGTTCCCATGTGGTGTGCATGACTCATAGATGCAATATCTTTCATCCATATCTTCCATATCACAAGTACCAAAATCCAGGAGACATAATGGTTGGTGGAATTTCATCTGAAGTTGGTCCAGTTTTTGAAAAAGTCACCTTTGAAGTTCATCCCCCACCAGTATTGCCTGGGCAGTTTGTGTAAGGAATGTAATTATTGTTTGTACATATTTTCTGTATTTTTGATTGCTAAAATAATTAATGATGGTATTTCCATCAGAAAATAATAGCTGATTGACTAGCTGAAATTAAGGAGATGCTAAGAACAGAATTATTTTATCACCCAGGCAACATTTAATGTGGAAAAAAATGAAATAGTAAAACAAACTTCTTACAACTGGGTATCTACAGGTGGAGTTCTACTTCTAGTGATTTCTACATAGACTGGGCAATACTATGGGACAGGGAATGCTGATTTAGAGCACTTTTGCATTTTTCTACATAGATTCATTAATTTGCTTTATATCTAATAAAAACACAACACTGCAGGAACTTCTATTCCAATTAACAATACAGGGCTGTCTGCAAGCCTTTGCCAGATGACTGAGTGTCTTTCCTTTTGAAAGCTACATTATACATGTGGATTCCAGACATTCCCTGTGTTTTAGGTCTTAAATTATTTGCAGTTTTCTTGCAGAAATGTATGTGTTTTGACAATGAATGTTGAATTCTTCATCATATACCCCTGATACTTATCTGCATATTAATTCTACAACCCAAAATACAGTTTTCTATATTCAAAACATGGAATTAATTGATGGGGCTGGCCTGTTACATTGTAACTATTGATTAGAATGTAAATGCTGGTAGAATATAATTCTGATGAGTAATGCAACTCTCATTGTAGTGGAGTTCCTAAGAATTACCAGCACATCCTGGCTTTGGCATTTGCAGTAAAGGAGATCAATGAAAACCCACAAATCTTATCCAATCTCACCCTGGGCTTCCATATTTATGATAGCTATGACAATGCTCAAAAGACTTATCAGGCTACCATGCTACTTCTATCAGCAACTGAGAGACTGGTCCCCAACTACCTATGTAACATTCAGAATAAAGTCATAGCTGTTATTGGAGGACTGGATGCTGAAATTTCATTCCATGTGGCAACTCTCTTGGATATCTATAAGATTCCACAGGTAGGTTGGACATCCTTGCATGCAAATGTCATGCTACTTTTAGTGTCCTGCTTTTACATCAGAGATTTTTTTTTAGTGTTATGTATATTCAGATAAATGTATATTCAAATAAATAATTCAGAGGTTCATTTTTCATGAATGGATTCAAACTGGGTAACTGATTAAATCAGTGGTTTAATTCTCATGGATTAGAATAAAATGGTGTGCAAATTTTTATAGCTCAGTAATTTCTTAAAAAAAAAAAAACAACCATTTTCTTAGCAATTGCATGAACTATGCCATCATGTTACATAATTAGTTGGTTCATTTATCTGTATGCATCATTGTTCAAAAACAATGTACTTGGAATTTGTTAACCTTGTCTTAGTGTTAAGCATATTGTGTGGACTCAGCCAGTGGATTGTGATCCAATCTTGAAACTTAATGCTCAATAAATTAAGACACACTGTTGTTAAAGGAACCAATCTGCAAGTAATTAGTGTGATTTGTAATCTGTTGGAATTAGTGTTAAATTCCAACAGAAATTCAGCCACAAATCTTGTTTCCCTTAAGCTAGATGACTCTAGCTCTGCATATAAAAAGGTTTTTTGTTAGAGATTAATTGCTTTGAAAAAAAATCAATATTTTTAATAATTGTAAATTTTAATTGCACAGTAATAAATAATTATCTCTAACTAGATAGAAAATAGCCAGAATACTGTTAAAGTATTGGTGGACTTGCCTCCCAAATTTCCTTTCATAAGAGAGAAACTGCCAAGATTGCTTTCTCTTTTCCCAATTTATAATTGCACTTGTTTAATCTCCAAACAATTATATTTAACTAAGCTTTACACTGCTGCTCTTACAGTGCAAAACCATTTTCTAAATTATTATTGCTATCCCTAAATTGGGAAGGAGTCCATGACAAAGTTTCACCGTTTCAAATGCATTGTGGCTAGACGTTTCTTCGTAAAGTTACATTTAGCAAAATATGTTTTTTTTAATATAATTTTACTGAAATCTGCAAATATTAATACTCAGTGATTCTCCCTGAAGTAACTTTTGTTTCACTTGAACTGTTAGAAATTTACCCAATTAAATTTTTGAATCAATGTGCAAATCATATTGTCCATTTGTGTATATAGACAAAACTACTAAGTATATCCATGCATGTAGACAAACCAGGATTATATCTACTGATTCAATATTTTGATAATATGAAAAAGCAATTGCTCATCATCTATGAATCAGCTGCTTGATTTTAGGTGAATTCATATAAGTAATTCCTTCAGAGATGGAGCATCATTGAAATGTAATTCCATAAACTTCCAAAACTTTCCAGACTGTTATGTCTTACAGGTTACTTCATAGGTTTATTTTTAACCACACCTCACACTTTCTCTTTACATAACACAGCCATTTCAATGAACCTTCTTTCTTATTGATCATTCAGACATCATTGATCTTGCTGACTGATGACCTCTGGTAACATGTCTGTGCTGCAAGCTGCACTAGTAGTAGTCTTTCAGATTCAAGTCAAACCGTTGGTTATAACTTATAAAAACCTTCATGGCATAAATTTAGTAATTTATAGGACCATATAAACTTCCAAAACTTTCCAGACTGTTATGTCTTACAGAACTAGAAATTCCTGGAATAAAAATTCAGAGAATTCTCATCTCAATGAGACAGAGAAGGATGTTTTAAGAGATTGGTAGAAAAGTAGTCATCAGCTTTGGCCCATATAACTCTTTAAATTACAGTGGCTTCAAAATAAGTGACTTGAAATCTGTACCTTCACTTATGATCATAACATCACCCTTACAGTCATGTGATTTCAATTTAGACACTTGGCAACTGGTTCCCATTTACAATCATTTACAACATCCTGTGGTCAGATGCTCACAATTTACAACTTCTTTTTTTGGTGCCAATTTCTATTTTTTTAAAAACTGCAAAAAAAGAAAACCATTGGGAAGCTGGATTCACTTCATAACTGTGAAGATTTATTTAATAACCCAAGCAAAAGAATATGATAAAATAAAGCGCAATAAAACCTATGATTAAAATAATTTACACCGGAAATTCCAGTCTTAATTATGTTTGCTAATTGGCACTACCTATCCGATTATATATGTTTTACTGCTATGTCACTGTTACTTAGATGTTTCTTTTATGTTCTTTTTCTATTTTTCTCTAGCTCATTTATGGCTCTGCTCCAGTAATAAATAATAAAACCCCAGGACTTTACTTTTATCAAATGGTTCCTCCAGAAGAACTTCAGCATAATGGGATTGTCTCTCTGCTTCTGCATTTTAACTGGACATGGATTGGGATCCTTATTATGGACAATGATCAGGGAGAAAAATTTGTAGAAAGTATGAGTCCTCTTTTTTCCAAAAAAAGGGTTTGTGTTTCTTTCATTGAAAAATTTCACAAACTAACTGATTTCAGTAGACTTGATAGCATGCTTCAGCAGGGGGCAAAAATCTATGATCATGTCATGGGTGGTAAGGTTAATGCACTGGTGTTCAATGGAGAATCCTTTGCTATGGGCTATCTGTTATGGCTTCAGTATATTCCTAACATAGAAGAGGTGAGAAGTAAACCAAAAGGCAATGTTTGGATAATGACAGCACAGATGGAGTTCAGTTTAATCCCCTTTCAACGAACTTGGGATATCAAAATAATTGATGGTGCCCTTTCCTTCACAGTGCATTCTACTGCTCTACCGAAATTCAGATTATTTGCTGGGAAACAAAATCCCTTCAGTGCAAAGAAAGATGGATTTATCAAACAGTTCTGGCAAGAAGCCTTTGACTGTGTATTCCCAAATGTTGTTATGAGTGATGTGGATGAGAACATTTGCAATGGTAAAGAGAATTTGGTGAATCTTCCTGGACCCTTTTTTGAAATGGAGATGACTGGCCACAGCTACAGTATCTACAATGCTATTTATGCCATAGCTCATGCATTACATGCTATGTCCTCCTCTAGAAATACTGAGCGATCAATTTTGGATAGAATAGGAAGGAAGCTTCATAGTGAAGATTTCGGGCAGGTAATACTCTTATTAGTAAAAATACTATGAAAGTTTGGTCACAACTGTGAATCTGTATTTTGACTGTCTTCCCATGTGCTAGAATGGAAAGAATTATGCTTCAGTCAGAAAGCTGTGCTTCTTTAATTATTGATAATCTTTACCTTAATTATTATTATATTATATTACTCCAATGATTTTTGCTGGATCTCTAGCAATGTTAGTTAACTCATAATTATCATTTTAGAAAGCTTATTTTCCTCACATGGGAATAAATCTGTTTCAAAAATAATCAGGGTTCTCCCATTGGTCCTTTTAATTTCTAACTTTAACTCCATCTTCCTTTTAATTACAGTGAGAAAATATACCTAGACTGCAACAAAATATATACTTTTCTATTCTGAGAATTATCAGCTAGGAGACAGGATGTTTAGTATCTCCAATCAGTTGCATTTTTCTTTTCAATTTAGCTCCACTACTTTCTGAGAAGTGTTGCTTTTAACAATGATGCTGGGGAACAGGTTTCCTTTGATCAGAATAGGATTCTAGCAGCTGGATTTGATATTATCAACTTGATTGCTTTTCCAAACAATTCATTTCTTCGTATAAAAGTTGGAAATGTGGACCATTCAGCTGCCCCAGATAAAGTATTAACCATTAATGATGATATGATTACATGGCACAGCTGGTTTAATCAGGTAGGATTTAATTATTGTCCTTGATTTTGAATTAACATGGGTCAACACAACATATTTTAATCATCATGATATATATAATATACACACGCCCATGCGCACGCACGCGCACACACACACACACACACACACACACATATATATGTAAATTCATCATATTGGACAATGGTAAATTCTTATATAAGATAATGTCCAGATAAGCAACTTATAGAGATCAACAATATAACTGATTAGCTGTAGCATAATTATGACACACTAACAATTTTTAGGCGAAACTAAGTGGGAAATTATTTCTTCGTAATAAAATCTGTCTCATTTTCATTCCATTGTGGGCCCATGCTTCATTTATTCTTAGAAGTCTTCATTTCTTTTCTCTTTCTCTCTCTCTTTTAAGAACTCATGATTGCACTTGTTTAATCTTAAAAGAAGTATATTTAACTGAACTTTATACTAGCTTTATGCTTTTACAATATAAACATCTTTTTCAGACTATTATTTCTATCCCTAAACTGGGAAGATGTCCATAATATACTTTCATAATTTCAAATGAGAGGCTAAAAAGTGTCCATGTGTATATGTTTCCTCTTTAATTCCCAGGTGATACCCATTTCTGTCTGCAGTGAGAGCTGTTATCCTGGGTTCAGCAAAAAGGTGAAGGAGGGAGAGCCATTTTGCTGTTATGACTGCATCCCATGTCCAGAAGGGAGGGTTTCAACTGAGAATGGTAAAATATATTTACCTACTAATTAATATATTTTCATTAAATTTGACATGCTGTGGGATGAATCATTTCTGCTTTCTGGAATATTCTAGCATAATTTTTATCATTACTTTTGATAGTAATGATGAAGAAATTAAGTTATCAAATCTTTATTTACACCCTAAGGGATATCATTCCATCATTTATGAAGCATCACTGTAATTACTGTATATACTGTATGTATCATTGAACACTATTCATGTCACTTTTTCTTTATTTCTCACAAAAATATTTTTTGTAAGTTCTTTACCTATGTTGTATTTTGAGCTCCCTGGTAGCGATGCAATTAGACAAAGCGGTATGTTGGGTTTGTATATTTTGGAGCATCCACAGAATCATATAAGAGGTTGGATCCACTGCTTTTTATCTGACAATTCTTCTAGCAAGAGTTTCCTCGTGTGTTGACAAATTTCCAAATGAAATTTTCTGACTTTAAAATTCAAACCTCAGCATTACCAAACAGCTAGTTATTCATAATAAATAAAAACTATTCAGATGTCTGTAGGAAGAGAGAAAAAATAAGCACTTTTAAACAGAAGCTATCCCAGGAAAGAAAATAAAAAATATTTTATCTAGTAGTTAAGTTGTGCATAACATGAACTAATTTTTTTTAAAGTATTATTTTTATATTTATTAAGGCCATTGAGGTATACTATAAATACATATATACTGTACCCATCATGCCATTTTCTTTCAGACTAAGCATCGTAATGCACTGCACACACAAAAAAAGGTATAAGAAATTGCACCAAAAAATTCAAAGCATGATATAAGAAAAAGAAATGTAACTAAAACTAGTTTACACTAACGCTGTTCACATAACATTTCTGCCTTTGCAAAGAATCCTTCATATTATTACACAAGTAAATTGTTTCATTCATTCCCTTTTGTTTTTTAAAATTCTCAGGTCTCTGTATCCATATACTTTTACTTCATAGGTTTATTTTTAACCATACCTCACACTTTCTCTTTACATAACACAACCATTTCAATGAACCTTCTTTCTTATTGATCATTCAGACAGCATTGATCTTGCTGACTAATGACCTCTGGTAACATGTCTGTGCTGCAAGCTGCACTAGTAGTAGTCTTTCAAATTCAAGTCAAACCGCTGGTTATAACTTATAAAATCCTTCATGGCATAAATTTAGTAATTTGCCTCCAATTGTTACTGCTTCACATGAAAATCTGCTTCAGTTTGGTGTAGTAGTTAAGTTGCTGGCCTAGAATTCTAGTCCTACCTTAGGTATGAAAGCCAGTGAAGTGACTTTGACCTAATCATGCTCTCTCAGTCTCACAGAGCTGTTGTTGATAAAATAGAAGGAGAAAGGAATATTAGGTATGATTATTATGATTATTGAGCTGCCATGGCATAGTGGTTAGAGTGCAGTACTGCAGTCTACTTCTGCTGACTGCCAGCTGCCTATAATTTGGCTGTTTGAATCTCAGTAAGCCTTCCATTCTTCCGAGGTGGGTAAAATAAGAGACAGGAAAAAATTCTAATAAATATATTACTAAATTGCTCTCTAGAAAATAAAGAAGAGGACAATCTTTAAAACCAATTTTTAGATATCCTAATTTGTTCCTCTGAATTGGAGGCTTTCATTTTTCTCTTAGATGATCAAACTTCAGCAAGTAGAGTTTAATTCTTATTTTAATTTTAAATGTGAAAATAAAACATAGTTAAAATAAGAATTTAAAAACTTCATGTTTCCAATAATCTTTCTAAATTTTAATAACCATAGCTTGTAGAAATGTTCTGATGTCTTCTTTGCATTACTAGTTGCTTTTTGTGTGTAAGTTTTATTTTTTATTTCATATGTGATTTGTTGTAATATGACTTTTTTTAAATATTTATCTTTGACCTTAAAAAATAAAGTTGTATCTTGAACCAATATCTAATCTCTACCCTAAGATCACAAAAAATAGTTCTCATATATTTATTCATATTAAATATCCAAATCATATAAGCCACACAATCTTACTCTCTCAATTACACTAAACGTTTTGCTAAGAATTCTATTTATTCTCACACTTTCATCACTTAATCATACACTGCTATTATCACATTTAACAATCAACTTTTAGTTCCAAATTTGTGTAAGTGTTCCATTCTTCAGCCTTTTATCAAATACTTCCTATGAATCAACTCTCTTGTTCACATTCTGCTAAGTTATGAAAACCACTTGACCTTCTGGAATGATATTTATGACCAGTAGGTTAAAGGAATAGAATTATGAAAGCCTGACAATATATCTCTTCTATATTGGGCTTTCTCTTTCCCACTTGTTTTAAGATTTGTTAGACACTCTACCATGCTACCTGTATTGGTATGTAAAAAAATACATTGTCAGACTGGGCAAAGAGATGCTGCAAAGGAAATGTTAAAAAAGGGACAGCATAAGGTTAGGGTTAGGCAGGGCAAGAAACTCAGAAGAGACCTTCCCTAGTTTCTCAGGATGTAAGGGAATTGTGTGGGTGGAAAAGAATTGTACTTGCATACTTGCAAGATTCTATTAATGTAAACGTACAATAAAATAGAAATAACCCATCTGGTTGTGGTTCCTATCTTGTTTATTCTCTGAAGCCAACACTTCCTCCCCTGATTAGACTCACTTTTGGTCTCCACTATGAAATTCACTGAAAACAATGTTCTCATACCTCTCTCCAGTAAAGGAAGACAATTAGGCATGTCAAGGACAACAGATAAAGCTGAAAGGGAATAAACAATGTATTTTCCACCCTGTTCAACCTGAGTTGGAAAAGCAAAAGCCAGGAAGCAATTCAGGAAAATGAAGCTTGGGTGGAAATATCACATGGAATTTTCCCCCAACATATGGCAGATATCAGAACCTGCAGACCTGAATAGAAAAGAATAGAATATAATTCTTTACTGGCCAAGTGTGATTGGACACACAAGGAATTTGTCTTTGGTGCGTATGCTCTCAGTGTACATAAAAAGACAAGATAAAATGGTGATCAGACTTTCTCCAGGCCTTGGGCCCAAATGTTTAGATGGTGTTTGCTGTGTTTTAATGATTGGATTTGTTTGGATATGCTTTGTGTTTGATTGGCTTTGATATTTCTTCTTCTTCTCCTTCTTCCACGTCTTCTTCCTCTGTCACCAAGAGTCTCATGGCTTGAGATAGACAGCCATCAAATTATTTAAACAAACAAACAAACACGCACACGCACACGCACATGTACACACACACAGGAAAATGTGTCACAGCACATATACACCCATCGTTGCTTCTTTTCTTACCTGAACATTCTGACAAGTCAATATGTACACTTTTATTTCATTACATGCACAATTTCATATACCATACTATTCAATACACCTGAATTCCAATCATAGTCTTTTATATAGCTTTGATATCTCAGATGGGCTGATAGTTATTGATATCTCTCATACATTAGGGCTTTGATTCAGTAAAGATTCCATACTCATTATGAAGAAAAAGGTTAGCTTGGGTTGCCAGCCTAAGGAATACACAAAGTTTGATTTTAACCCAAAAGTACGGACATTATTTTATGCAAGATACATTCACTTATTCATGGAATACTATTATAAATAATATACTAAAAGTTTTATTAAATTCAGTAGGATTTATATGCCTTGTATACTGGGAGAAGATGAAAACAATTTTTTTTCATGATTTACCAGAAACATAGTTTTATAATTCCATTTGTCAGATAGATAGATAGATAGATAGATAGATAGAGAGAGAGAGAGAGAGAGAGAGAGA
>JANHFT010000840.1:186549-207042 GCA_032467955.1 Pseudoxenodon macrops | reverse complement strand
AGCCAGAATAGACGACGGGAAGCCACGTTGGACCCAATGGATCGGGCCGAAAAACGGGCCGCGTTGAGGGTGGCGTCTGCCGTGAGCTGGGTTGCCGCGATTAACTTGTTAAAGTCCTGGCGAATCCTGGCATCCGCTGAAGGAATTCGTTCCTGAAGTTGCCGGATCCAGATTAAAGACGTTCTGGCAAAGAACGAAGCCGTGGTAGAAGCTCGAATGGCCCAGGCCGCTGCTTGATGTGTGCGTTGTAGGGACTGCTCCATACGCTTGTCCTCCGGCCGCAGGGTCTCAAGTGGATCTCCCGGCACCGAGGTGTGCAGCGCGGCCACTGGAGCGTCCACTGGTGGAACTTGAATGAGCTTAGTTAGTTCTGGGGCCGCATTATAAATCTTTCGTTCTGCCACAGAGGGATTAGGCCCCGACCCTGGGGACGACCACTGTCGTTTTATCACCTCCAGAAATAATTTTGGGGCAGGAACGAAATCCTCCTCAGAGACCTGTTCAAGGAAGAGGGGATCCGCAGTAGATTGGCCCGTCTGAGTCTCCGGGTCCGCTCCTTTAGTTGCAAGACCCGCCGTGTGTTTGGCCTTATAGAGTAGCGATCTATACAACGGCAGTTGGAACAGGCCGGGATGTAATGGCGGCTCCGGCCGAATGTTTTCGTCCTCAGATAGATTGAGGTCAGCTGGATGTTCCTCTTCTGAGTGTACGGATATCTCGTCCGACGAGGAATGGGATGAGTCTCGGCCTGTATGAAACTCACCAGAGTGAGCAAACTCCGAATGCGAGCGCGGCTGGAAAGAGGCTTCACGGGCAGCCGCTGGTAGTGGTCTAGGTTGCTGGAGACCCGCAGAAATACCTTGGCGGATTGCCTCCGCGATCATGGCCTGCATCGCCTCTGGAGTCACTGTAGGGAGTTGTGCGTCTCTGAGGCCCGCCGCTGTGGGGGTGAAGGTTGCCTCCGGTGTCCCACGGGGCCTAGGGATTGTAGGCCGCACGGGTTCCATTGGGGGCGCCTCCGCTACAACTGCTCCCCATAAATCCGCCTCCGAATTTACTTGGACCTCATCTAGGGAAATTCCTGACGATAATGGCCCCTTGATGGTTTGGGTAGGCGGTGACTGGGGCGACCTGATGCTCTCCTCCCTTGTGGAGGCCTGAGCCACCGCCGCCTTGTCACAAATTTTGTCCAGGGCTTTGTGGCGACGGTGCTCATCCTTGCGGGCCGCTGTGGAGGCTGAGGATGATGGGGATGGCCCCTTGTTACGTTTGGCCCCTTTCTTGGGCCCTTTTCTGGAGCCTCCCTCCTCGTGGCTGGATGGGCCTGCCCCAGTGGATTCAGATGTAGATGCCATGTTGAGCCCTGCCGGGGATTAAGGGCTTCTATAATTTGTAGATTTATTATCTCAATTTGGTATTAATATGACTCACGAATCTCAGTAGAGGCCGTGTTCCCTCAAGAACGTGGTCCAAGGGGAGCTCTATTCTAAAGCCCGAGCTCAATCCAACGTGGCCGTGCCTTTTGGGGCGTGGCCGCAAGCCCGAACTCGATGCTCACTCAATTAGTGACTAAACCGTCGGCTGGCTTGCTCAGGAGCGCCGATCGCGTCTCCCTCCCGGTCTTAAATGAGGGCAAACAACCTTTTGTTCGAAGTTCTGCTCACAGGAAAAAAGCCGTTTAAAAAGGGCGATTCAAAATGGCCGCCGCCAAAACGCGGGAAGCTAAAAACCCCGCCGAATTCTTCGAGACAAAATACCTGGAGGTTCAGAGTCTCCTTTTCGCTATTCTTCGTTTTCTCAGCGTGGTCAGAGCTATGTTCTGTTTAATATTCTTGCAATTGCTCTGTCCACGAAAAGCGGGAAGCGCGCCTGCAAACGGCCGGCCGAGCGGCCGCCGCCGTTCGATCCGACTCTCAGCTGATAGCCACACACACACGCGCCGCCCGTCACTCACACAATAATTTAAAGAAAAACTCACATTTAGAATAATCAAGAGGAATAAAAGTTAGGAAATATATAGAATTTCACGGAGGATGGAATAGGCACAACTGTCCTGCTGAGTGACCGAGTCAAAAAGCTGCTAAGGAGGGGCCAATGGAGGCGGTCCTTGAAGAGCTTTGACAGACTCGGTCCTATCAGAGAGCAGACCAGTTAACCCATTCCTGGAGGCTACATCCACCACTATGGAGAAAAACCTAGGTTTGAGTGATTAACCATGCTCTTAAAATGATTATCTATACAGATAGACTTTGAGTCGAACTGAACAATATAGATGCTTGTTGGCAACAGCAAAAGTTGGTTTAACACTGTTCTTTTCTAGGATTTATTTCCCTTTCTTTTTATTTTCAGCCAGACTTTGCCTAGTAAGCCCTGACAGGGCTGGCCAAGTGCTGTCACCTACAGAGGTATCATTATCTACACAATTAGTAACAATTTTGCTTATTTTACAAAGGTAGATTTTACAAAGGTATTATCAAGCAGGCAAAGGAATGCAAGAACTATATGAGCATTTGATGGAAACTTAGTCATTTTTATAGTTTTGTACAATTACATATCATATTATTATGTAACATACAATTGATCTTCTTAGGTTCTTTTATTTTTCTTGGGGAGGGGCCTTAAAAGGAAGTAGATAAAATTAAGTCAGACCTGTCATATACCAACAGGAGAGATTTAACTGCCCTTCATTATTGCTTCTTTTCCAGAATTATGTACATCTTACTCTTCCATAAAAGGCCTCCAGTTTTGTTACACCAGTTGTTTTCAACTTTGCATTAAGAACGTTCAGATAATTTTGGAAAGGGAGAATCACTATGGGATGAAAATTCAAGCCAAGTGATATTCTGCCTATTTATCATAAACTAATCAAGCAAATTAGCTGCATTTTACAAAGTTAGTAAAGCATACAATCTTATTGGAATCAAAATTAGCTCTCTAAATTTCAACAGTATAGCTGGATATCCAAACATTTGCTTTTAGTAAAAACGATAAGTATCCTGTTTCCATTGTTTTATGGGTTTTCATACCCCCTTAAATAATAATTACAATGATATGCACCATTATGAAAGCTCCATTAACTTTTATGTTTAAAGACTCAGAACTTTCAATGAATCTGAACTCTGTATTCAGGGTTTTTTTTTGGGGGGGTCAGGAGATAACAATGGTATTTCTACCATTTCAACCTCTCAGCGAAGTCTATGCAAAGTTTGCAAAGGCAGAATATCAAATGTTAGCCAAATGTAGGGAAGATTAAGGGCTCAGTATTGTAACTCGAAAAAAATCAGATTACAAAGAAAACAAATCCCCTCCTTTTTAAGCCCTTTATTATGAAATAGCTATTCATAGATTCCTGAAATACCAATAATTCTTTCATTCACTATTAAGAAACTCTTATAAGCTTAATGAAAGAAAGAAATACTATCCTCAAACAAAGACAAGATGCTTCAGGAAACAGAAGGAATGTCCATTCAGTATTAAAAACCTGCACAGAAACCATTAAGGCAGAAAGTAAGGGGAAAGGATATAGATAAAAGGAATCTATGCTTAGGGACTTTTAATAATAGTGAATCTGTTTGCTTAACATAAAACATTTCTGAGCTTTTTTATGCCTTACCCTTACAAAGCAAATGTATTTTACAAAATATTTGAAAATCGAATCGAAATCAAATATTTTCAAGAAATCAGGAATATGAGTGTATGTTCGCTTGTTTTACATGCAATTCCCTAGAAATGTTTCTATTGTAACCTTTGTCAAAGGACTTGAAGTTTCCTAAATAATTCAAAATTCTTCTTTTGTTTCCCATAACCTTACAATATTGTAAACTAATTTTCAAACCAAAGCTAATCAACATACACAAATGTCTTAATTTTGTACTAAAGCTCATGATTGCAATGCGGACCGTCCCAAAATTCCTTTTTTCTGGGAGAAATTTTTTTTGTGAGGCTCAACCTGCTCAAAGACTATTTCAATAGTAAATTAGAATAAATATATGGTGTAGATAGAAAAGTCTACCATCTTCGTCCTACTATGATGAAATTCACCATTAAAGTAATAAAGAAAATAGAGTAAGAGATCATTCAGGAACACAGAGGGAGTTCCACACTGACCATTATCTATAAGATATGAGGTACTGGATACTGAGGTACTGGGAGGCCATGCCAAAAATATTTCAGCATCTTCTAATGCAATGAGAAAACCCTGAAGAGCCATTGCCAATCACTGTACAGCAAATAATAAAAAGGCATGTGCCAATGAACTAACATCCAAATAGAAATCTATAATCCACATCAAATTCATGAAAGTTGCAATAGTAATTCAAAGTGGAATTATAGTAAAATACTGCAGAGGTTCTCCCATTTCTAACAACTTCACAGTAGGATGGAGAACCCGCAAGCAAAGAGAATGGACTAACATGAAATTGGAAGGGATAATACAAAAGGATATTAGGGCGATATGAGGAATAGTTGTACAACACAGTTACTTATAAAACAGGAACAAGGATTAAGGTTAACAATGCTGAAATATTTTCACTCCAGCCAATATGCCCTGGAGTGCAAGAAATGCAGAAAAATATGCAAGTTTCCTATATCCAAAGTTCGTAAGATTTATTGGCTGGAACAACAAATGCCACCAAAGGGCAACCCAAAAGAAATCCAAAGGAATACCAGGGGTGTAGATCAAACTGGGGAGTTGGAGGGGGGGAGGATGGATACCATTCCAGAACAAGTCAATTTCTATTAACCTCCCGAGGACTAAAGCTCTAAAGAGCCAGAGATATCTTTTTTTTTTATCCAGTCCAAATATCTACTTGTTCTGTCACAAAGAATCTGTACAATCCCTGTTCTTTGTACAAGAGTCTTCTCAATTTGCAAAATCTTTCTAAATCAGTTTCCAGAATATTCAATGACCATTTATCCGTAGAAGATTTAACAGCAATCCACTATTTACATTGCTTATGCACTTTAACAACTAAATATAACAAGGGGACGCCACACATTATTAAGTCTGTCCGTTGCACCTGGGTTCAGATCTTGATAGTGGGCATTTCTAGTCAATGTAAGTATGGAGCATCAGTACAAACTATTAATAACAGAATAACAGAGTTGGAAGGAACCTTTTAGGTCATCTAGTCCAACACCCTGCTCAAGCAGGAGACCCTATATCATTTCTGATAGGTGGCAATCCAGTCTCTTCTTGAAAACGTCCAGTGGTGAAGCTGCCACAACTTCTGAAGGCAAGCTGTTCCATTGGTTGATTGTTCAGAAAAATTCTCCTTATTTCTAGGTTGAATCTCTCCTTGATCAGTTTCCACCCATTATTCTTTGTCTGGCCTTCAGGTGCTTTGGAAAATAGGTTGACCCCCTCCTCTCTGTGACAGCAATTCACTTTTCTGATGAGCATAGTACTCAAGGCTGCTGACAATAATTAAACAAAAAAAAAACAAAAATGAAAAAGCAATTGAATTACTAATTAAAAATCTTTAATGAAGGTTTTTTAGTAAACTGTTCCTTTAAAAGTAAAAGGTAAGGCACATTTAAAATGAAACAAACATGCTCCACAACTCAGAAGTTATAGAGGAAAGGTTTTTGCTACATGCTCCATAATAATATGACCAAACAAAACCATTTTTGTTACCTCCATGCAACAGAATGGAACAATTCATCATCTTCTTACCACTCTGCTATAAAAAGATTACTCATTAAAAAGGTTTCTATTACAATACTTACTTTATTATATCATCTGAATCAGGGAATATTCACCATAATGTGAAGATAAATGTAGGCAATGTGCAAGTCCAATTTAATTCTGGATTAATTACATCAAATGAACATGATCTTTAAATGAAATGCATTTTGCATAAACTGATCTCATGAACAGATTATCTGAGGGAAATCAGAATCCATAAATGAAAATGGGGCAGAGAAATAGTTTTATAAAAAGGAACTACATTGACCTGTCCAATTTTGCAGAGCTAAGCTCAGAAATCTGTGGATGGCCATAAGGCTTTGCTAACATCTTAAAACCCAGGTCTTTCATGAGAAAATTATCAAAGCCCACAGAATAGCTGCAGATCTGTATTCAAAGTGTAATAGCACTTACTAGAATAAAAATGGTAATAATATAAGAATTGGCTAAAATTAGTAAATATCTGTATCAAATCCTAAGTTAATATCTGTCATAGACACTTGGTAGGCACGTAAAAGAATAATAAAATACTTATTTTTCATCATGGCAATGGGAAATTACATACTGCAAAATAGTGAATAAAATCATCACTAAACTCCAGAATTAGCATGTAATTCCTCATGACTGCGAAAAATCATAATAAAAGCAGGAAAAGCCTGTTTATTTAAACTATTCTGATCCATTGTCTGGGGACATGTACACTTACCTACCCATCTGGAAAGGCTTATTTCACATAGACTGTGCTATGTTACACTATGCCTCATTGGATTTAGCAAAGTGCAATGTTTCAACACAGGCACTGTGATTTTTAGAGCATGCTGTAAAGCCCAGATAATAGTGGCTCATTCAACACAAGTAAATAACCACTACGATGGTTACATAAACCATACATATTGTACAGGTCCAGCCACAAATTAAATTCCCACAGTTCCCCCAATGTTGTAGAAAATGGTTTGGATTTGGATCTTCAGCTTCATTTTAGAAGATTCAAAATAATTGCCTTCTCCATATCAAGCAATGGCACTAAATGTCACAATAATCAAACCTTTCACAAACAACATTCTTCCAGAGCTACGGCAGATAATCTAGTGCCTCAGTGTTGACCATGGACTACCCATTCCATGTCTTCCATAACCTATGCTTCCCTACCCCATACTTCTATTGTAATGATGCCAGATTAGTTACCACATGGTGGCAGAATAGGACTACGGTATGAAGACCAAAGCAAAATGTTATGGAGTCACAAAAGAGAGGTCTGAAGCTACTCACTCCCATAAATGTGTGTTTTAGCCTCCTCCAAATTAAAAGTGTCATCTTGGTGGCAACTAATGACATGTGAATCATATTTTTACTTGCTTTTATTTGGCTCCATGATGGGTTTGAAAATGATAGCAATGATATGAAATTTAGAATTAAGATAAAGTCTCCCTTGAGCTCAGCTCAACTTCTAGTGAATACATGGTGATGGCATACTCTTTTGTTGACTTTACCATTGCTATTTTCTGGATTTTGGGAGGTTTTGTTTTGGTAAAAATGTTATAAAGTCTACAGTTCTGGTATTTCCTGCTGGTTTGTCACCCAGGACCTTGTTTATTATTTATTAAATTTGTTTGCTGGCCATCATTATGTGATCACAAGGTCAGCTGGGTACTGTATAGCACCTGTTTAAAATTAGAATTTATTTTTTTAAATAAAATGATTTTTATTAAAAAGCTTCAATTCTGTAGATATTTTCAGCTAGTTGTATTCCAGGCAACATTTCCTTCAGCTGCCCAAAACAAAATTCAACAATGCATAGGCATTGGCCTCTTTCTATTCCATGATTTTACATTTAACTTTGATTTATTGTTTCAATGCCAACAGTGTCTTAAAAGTGTTTCGATATCTAAGTGTTTCTAAGGAAATTTGCAGTAAAGCCAGTAAAATGTCTCTCTAACAAATGCTCTGAGATGGGGGCTATGACCATCTGCAGGGTTCTTAGAAAGCTTGAGAACTGAGAGACAGTTTGGGGGGAAAAAGGACAGATTTGAAACACCAAAGTCACACTGCTCCAAATTATGGATCAAGCAACACATTTTGTGCAAGATGAAAACATCTAAGAAATTAAAGTAAGAAGGCCCACTGTCATTCTTCAATACAAAATGAAAAGATATTCCCCCTTTCTTCTAATATCACTTAAAATAATGCAAAGGACTTTTTGCATGGTAAAAATTAGCCATTGTAATTGGTGTTAACACTCTTAATACCAAATCATTAGTCCATTTAGCTCAGTATTGTGTGCTACTAGCACTTTACAAACTAGTAGTTGATGTGTTTCATTGTTGTCCCAAAATGGATGTTAGTATGTTAGGAAGGAGGTGTGTTGGTATCAGCTTGAAATGGCCATAAAAAAGATGTTATGCTTGTGGTGTGGTCAGATGCCAAGAGGAAAGTTTTCAGTCTAATAGATTTTATAGATAAGCAATTGGAATGCCGCAAAACTCATCTGTTATATTATTCCCCCAACATCATTGTTAGAATTATTGGAGAAGAGATAAAAATGGATCATGATATACCGGTACTTGCTTCTCTTCTTCAGGTTAAACATTCCCATGGGAATGGGACTGACACCAGTTCCATTATTCCTCTTGCTTGCTTTTCTCTGAACATACTTCAGTTTGTCAGCATTCTTTCTAAGGTAGGAAGTCATCGTAGTTGCAATCTGACCATATAGGGAAAGGATAATTCTCCTAAGTTATTATGGGTCCATATAACAATACATACCGATAGGTTACTGCTAATTATGTCTGATACAGCAGTGAATGGTTATCATGGATTATTTGGGGATGACCTCTGTAGGAAAACTGTGCAAAATTCTGAATGAATAAGACTTTGAGGGAAAATATGTTCAGTGTCATGTGTGAACTAGATGAGAGAATACAGAAAAGGTGACTGGACCTTCTGGAAACCAAGAATAAATGAGATTGGTGATTGGTGAGCATCTGTTAAAAGGCACAAGTCTACTTACCCGTGACTAGTGAGTGAATCTAGGAGTTTTATAATTTGCTTACAATAAAAAAGTTAAGAAAATTAGAGAAAAATAGTGTTATAATAAGAGCTTTGAATGTGGGATTGGCAATCTGTCATGTCAAAAGTGGATCTTTTGATTAATAAATAAAATAACAAATGAGTAGAGTAGAGTAAAGTAGAGTATAGTAGAGTAGAGTAGAGTAGAATGGAACAGAATCAACAGCAAGAAGAAAAAGTCCTATATGCAAACATACTAGAAGATTTCCCAGTAGAATGTATGGTAAATAGATATAAAGAAAGAGGATGCAGAAGCTGTTTCAGAGTGAATGGAACTAAATTATGTTCTGCATAAAAGTGTAAAGTTATGCTAATGGAACTATGAAAAGAGATGCTCAGAGGAATGACAAAGTAAAAAGGCTGTGAATATTAGAGAATGATTGCTGGGAAAAATGATGAAAGATATTGTGTGTATTAAGAAAAAGATAGCGGCAAAAAATACAGTCAAAGAGAGGAAAGCCGGGCGAAGATTTGGCTTATACACAAATGGTCCTAGTAGATGAATTTGCATACCTTGATAGAATGCTTACTAAAGATGGGAAAATGGATGGAAAACATTTAAGACACAAAAAAAGCTGGTATTGCAGAAAAGAGGTGGCTAGCGTGTGGTCTGCTGCGAGGATTTTTTTTTTTTGGTCAAAATAAGCATTTCTAAATGTTTTTAGAAATGTGCTCCTGCTCATTTTATTACGGAGATGAGAGTTGCATGTATCAAGAGAAAAACGCAAGTAAACTGAATGCAGGAGGAATGGCCTACTTACGAAACACACGCTAAAGCAAGAAAAGGATACAATCAAGAATGAATGGTTGTGAAGTGAATGTGGAGGGAACACAAAAGTGTATGAAGAAGTATATTGAAATAGCTCAGCCAAGAGGAAGGGGAAGACTGCGAGTTTTGTGATTGGATGGGGTTGGAGATCCTCCAAAAGGGGAGTTGAGAAGATTAAGCAATAAAGACACTGCTTGAAACAGTGTTTAGATGGGAAAAAGGCAAGGCTGGTTTGAAAGGATGGAAAGGAACAGAGATGTATTGATGTGGCCTAGGATTAGCAATAATTCCTTCTCTTTTTCCTAAACTCATGTCTTAACTCCCATTTTTAATCTTTTGTTTGTTAGATTTATATCCAGAATATCCTCTAGGAGGTCAAGCCAATGATCAGAACTTTTCTTCTTCCAATTCTTCCTTAAAATAACAGCCCTATGATGTAAGTTGAGCTGGGGGAGAGTGATGTACCCAAAAACCACAGAATGATGAATATATGTGTGATATACATTCAAAGAAAATCTGACTTCCAGTAATTTAATCTTACCTCTTGTTTATATATTTTCTTGCAAAGTAACCAGCATATCATAAATGAAGAAAAAGCATGCTGATGCCAATTGGATAATAATAACAGTACATTTATTTTATCCAGTTATAATTATACAAATATTTATGTGTCTATATGTACCCTATACAGACATGTATAGGGCAGGGGTGGGTTCTGGATCCTGTTGCTGCTGGTTTGCTCAGGGCCGTGCTGCGGCCACCTGCGCACTTTGTGCGTGCACACGCAGTACTTAAAAAAAGCTTCTGCACATGTGCAAAAGCAAAAAACAAGATGGCGGCACCTATGGCCCGCCGAGAGAACCAGGTCAGGGGTGTGGCTGGCCCAGGTTGCTACCGGTTCAAGTAAACCGGGCCTCCAAGTTACTAATGGTTCTGTAGAACTGGTCCAAACCAGTAGGAACCCACCTTTGGTATAGGGTACATACATGTATATACAGACTTATATGTACCCTTTAAAAGGGACGTGGTGGCTCAGTGACTAAGACACTGAGCTTGTCAATCAGAAAGGCTGGCATTTTGGCGGTTCATATCCCTAGTGCCACGTAACAGAGTGAGCTCCTGTTACTTGTTCCAGCTTCTGCCAACTTAGCAGTTCAAAAACATGTAAAAATGCAAGTAGAAAAATAGGGACCACCTTTGGGAAGGTAACAGTGTTCCGTGCGCCTTCGGCATTTAATCATGCCAGTCACATGACCAGAGAGACAGCGCTGGCCCTTCGGCTTTGAAACGGAGATAAGCACCGCCTCCTAGAGTCAGGAACGACTAGCACATATGTGCAAGGGGAACCTTTACCTTTACCTATGTACCCTATACTAGAGTACCTATAACTTTCAACAGTAACTCCGCCACCCATAACTACAGACCAGAATTGCCCACTCAAAAGTAGAACCATTAAAACTTGGTGCCCCACTCCAAAACCTCATAGGTGGTCCAGTAAAATACCATGGCCAGTAGTATAAAAACTGATGAGAGATCTAATAACAGCAAGAGAATCGTACTCTCATCCTACAAATATGGAATTATTACTTTAAATAGCTGACTGTTGTTTATAAATTTGTTTAGTCCATGTAACATGGCATGGATTTTGATGTAAGCCTTCAAAAGATCAAGTTTTTTTTACTATCCTTCAAATTTATACTCAACAAATTTTGTCACTAGTAATCTCAGCGAAAGAGATATTTTGTTATTTTAACATTTGAAATGATAAAGCATTCCTAAATATAAGAGCCAATCTGGTGTAGTGGTTAAGGTGCTGGCCTACAAACTAGGTGACTGTGAATTTTAGTCCCATTTTAGCCATGAAAACTAGCAGGGTGTCTTTGGGACAGTTCAAAAACCTGACATTCTTGAATGGAAAATGCACAAGAGGGAACCTGAGAGAGACCACTATTGTGATTATAATCACAAAAGAATAAGACAACTGAATGCTCTGTATAAATTTATTGAATAAATAAAATGAATGTGTATCATGTAGAAGTTTAAACCTTAATTCCTTTTTTATTAGTTTAGTTTTATTAGTTTGTAATATAAATACAAAAGAAAATAGTGGGAAAGTAAGGGAGGGAGAAGAGAAGGGAAAAGTGTAGGGCAAAGAGAAAAAGAAAAGAAAAGGTGTTGACTTCCAACTCCCTTTGGTCTGGTAGAATAAGAAAATAGCATCACACCTCAACTTTTTATTTTTATATAGTAACATAACCTAGTCATTTGTAGAATAACAAACCTATCTAATTGGTTTAAAGCAGAGGTGGATTCCTATTGGTTCTATCCGGTTCTATAGAGTAGGTAGTAACTCCGCGGTGATGTCACGGAGCCGGTTCTGTCGGTGGCTCCGTGGGCGCTGCCTTCTTGGATTTTGCTTCTGAGAATGCGCAAAAGCTAATTTTTGCTTCTGCGCATGCACAGAAGCTAGTTTTTGACTGCCGTGTGTACGCTCGCTCGCGTGCTTTGCGCAAGCGCTTGAGGCGCAACCTTGAACGAACCAGCAGTAAGAAGATTCAGAACCCACCTCTGGTTTAAAGTTAGGTTTAATTCCTTTGTTCATGTTTAATTCCTGAACAAAGTAGAAGCATAACATGTGAAAACATCCTACCATTAAAATTGTTGGAAAAAATAACTAATGGAAATTTATTTGGCTTATTGTGATGTTTATTTTTCCCTTCGTTTTTGCTATTTTTTCCCTACTTTACTAAAAATGTCTAACATAGATGTATCTTTCCAAGTTTACCTATTTGAAACAAAACAATCTCTTCCCCCACAATCTCACTTTAACTTGCCTAAATTCTCATCTTGTAAGCTTTTGAGAGGGAAAAGATAGAATGAGAATTCATCTTTATGCAGGCACAGGGAAAAAAGAAGATAAATTCTCTATTGTCTACCTCCCCAAAAAAGATTCAACATAATTAATTAAAAAACAAGAAATACAATCTAGTTCTCCATGGATACCTGTTCTCCTTTTGCTATAAAATATGCCCCTTGAACTATATATATTTTATGGCTTCCCGAACAGAAACCATGTGTGTAGATATATTTTCTACGTATTGTTGTCCTCTTTGATTTTGTTGTTCTTTCTTCCTTTCCACTGAGAAGGAGGTTAATTTCTCCCAGAAGAACTGGATTCCCAGTATGCAAGTACAACAAAGCTTTCAAAAGCAGTGACCTATTGTAGGTAAACAGTATTAATAAGGTTTACACAGTCTTTCTTCTACCGAGCTTCAAGAGCTTGAGATAAACCTTTGCAGCCATTACAAAGTTTTTGTGCTGTATTCACTGCCTTGAGGCTGATTTACTGATAATATTGAGCATCTAAAATACACACGGTTCCGGTAACTGCATCCTAAAACAGCACAAATCTTACACAGAAGAGAAGCAGTAGGGAAGTTACTGCATGTGTATGTATTGGAGATTTTTCATTTTCACAACGTGCAAGCTAATAAATAAATTGAAAAATGCAAACTTTTACAACCTAGTTTTCCCTTTGCTCATAATATAAAAGCCATACCTGCAAAAGATGTACAAAAATCTGTAATAAATATTTGAGTGGTTTTAAAAAAAATGAAAATGCTGTTTTTCTCTCTTTGTGTGTGTGTGTGTCTCTGGAGTTCAAGAGCCTATGTGGGCACTTAGTATTTTACTGAAGAAGGGAACAGAATAAAATATATTTTGAAATATTCTAAAAGTGCAGGTAGAAATGGGTACCGATTTGCTTCTGGGTCCAATTCAAGGGGTTGATTATCACTTTTAAACACCCTCATGAGGCCAAGTTACCTGGGTAATTATCTCGTCCCAATTATAACTTCCCATCCCAACCAGTTAGACAGAGAGGGTATGCTGAAGATCCCATCATTTTAAGAATTTCTGCTGACAGGGTCCAGGAAGAGAGCTTTCTCTGCCATTGCCACAACATTCTGGAACATCTCCTTAACCCTCAGAATCCTGTGGGACTCACTTCTTTGGCCTTCAGAAAGACTGCCAAGAACTGGCCCTGCCAATTGTCAAAGAGTGATATGCAACCCTGGGGTTGGTGGATGTTGTAAGGCTGTTCTCTCCACCATGTTAAATTGTTAACTTTTAATACTGTAACACTACTTTTTAAATTTTGTTTTTAACTTTGTTCTTCTTTGTGCTTTTACACTATGATAACTATATGTTTTTTATTGTAAGTCACCTACTATCGTTTAGATGAGATGGACGGTGTAGAAATATGACAAATAAATAAATAAAAATTATCTGCTAAACAATTATAGATTTAATCAATGCTGAGAGAAAATAAAATTCCCCTTAGGCTTCCAAGGATAGGAATAATTTTTTGTCTTATGTTTATTAGAATATATGAACACCTTTCTACATTCTTCCAGCAACCATTACTTCCTGTCTGTAGACTACCAAAGTTGCATAGTTTGGGGGGGGGGGGAATAACAATAATTTTGAATCCAAGATACAAAAACTGCTAAGGAACTTCCAAATTACATGAAGAACTAACAAGGAAAGAAATAATAATGTGAAGCATGGTAGCTGAGTTCTTATCAGGGCAAAAAATAAATTATATTGAACCTTATGGTAGTCTTTCTCAACAGATTAGCTTTAGATTGATTTCAGACTGCATGTCCCAGAATTCCCTAGTCAAATTCATATTTACCACTGAAATTAGTGAAGGTTAGCTTAGCATTAGGTATGAAGCAAGTCATTGTGTTTCTAGTGCTACACAGATTAAATTAATACTCTCCAGATATTTTGGACTATATGTCTAATAATCTCTTGTCCTCAACTATAATAGCTAGTCCAAATATCTTAAAGGGATCAAATTGTATACTTAGAGGTATATTTGACAAAGTCAGTACCATTTCAATATTCGATTTCTCAATATTTACTTTTTTATAGATAAGTTTTGAGCTGAAATAGTTCACAATAGTAGTTTATAATGAGCTAATTCTGGGTAGAAATGCATTCATGTGGAAAAACAACAGCAGCTCTTCAGAAACAAAGCTCAGAACAGACATGGATGGACTATTATGATTCCAGAGTTGTACAAATAAAGTGACACAACCAAGCAATATCCGAAAGTGATTAGAAAAGTATACAAATCCAGTGTCTTGACTACAAAAAGATGTAGTCTATTTCCTCATCTCCCAGAGTTCTAAACCCCCAGAGATCAGAGTCTTGCAATCTACTCGGGAGAAGCAACTGTATAGAGCACTTCTGGGTGATCTCAAGTATTATCTTTATCTAGACAAAAATTATAAAGAGCTGATCAACTCATTGGTTCTTGATTCCGCCAAGGTACACAATTCTGCTTTTAGCTTAGCCATGTTCACTCCAACATTTCTTCAGGTTTTACAGCACAAGTTTTTTTTTTGTTTTTAGGTAAGAGATAGAATATGCAAAGAGATCAGTTGTTGTATTTTAAGAAAAGGTTATAAATTACTATAATTATTTATATTAGTGATGAAGAGGGAAGCCATTTTTTCATATATTTCTTTTCTTTTCCTTAATAAATTCTTATTTTTTCTTTCTTTTCTATTTTTCTTTTTACTCTTTCATTGTTTTAGTTTTTATCTTTTTAATTATAATTTTAATAAAATTACTGTTAAAAAGATAACGTGGTGCAACTACATAGTAGGTAACACTTTAAAAGCAATTCCTCAGAAAACAACAGTAACTCTAGTTTTGAAAGATGGGTTTTAAATCTTAAAACGGATAACTTCCAGTACCGTTCAAAAATCCAACTGTCTAACCCATGTAAGATTGAGAGTATCTTGGCGACGTTTCGACGTTTAGTCAGCATCAGAAACTTATCTACGGTACTTTTGAGAGGGGATGGAATCCACCAAGAAAGAGTTAATGTCCAAGATCTACCAGTTTTGGGTTAATTTGACACATTCTATTACAGAATTCCCCTTTGGTACCCTTATTCTGATTTTTTTAAGAAGACTTAGGAAGTTGCTGAAGTTCTGCTAAAGATATTTGCTTCTAAGTAAATCTGTCTTTTGTTAGCTTTCAGTAGACAGACTGAATATATTCAAGGCAAGATTGTCTCACTAATGTTTAAGCGACTTCCTACTCTCAACTTGGTACCTTCCGGATTTGCTACACCATCTCTTGGCAGCCTTCTTTAACTGACGTCTGATGCATTTGGCAGGTACCAGGTTGGAAGAAAGATGGTCTTCTGAGTTAATACATTGTTCAAAGAGCAGAATGTTCATAAGCAGGTTCTCAAACAGCAGCTGCTGAACTGGAGATAATCCATCAAGAGTTGTGTTATGAAGTCTCTGTTCTCTCTTGCTGAGCAAGATAGTTTGGCAGTTGGCCTGAGACTGTTAGACCGTATGTTCCAGACACATTATATGCTTTTGACTGATGCTTCTGACTCAGCGAAAGCTATGAATTTTGAGCCTTTTCTACTGCAAATATAGCATCCTTTTATGGTTTTCCGGGAAAGGAAAGGGACGGGAAGGGAAGAGGGAGCTCAATACTATTAGTATGATTTTAGTATTTTTATATGATCTAAATGCGCCCTGACATGAGATAGTTAAAAGATAAATATTAAAGAGGATGCCAATTAGATGGAAAATATGAAAATCATAGCTTATGCCAACCTTCTTTGATTAGGTTCTCTCCAGTTGGGGTGGCAAATGTGTATTGAGTTATGCTGATCACATGACCACACAAAGGACAATGCTGGCTCTCTTGGCTAAGAAACAGAGATGAACATCGCCTCCTAGAACATCAGCAACCACCAAATGCTTAAGCATTCTTTACGCACCATATCTTATGAATAGCACCTCCACACTACTGCTTCCGTTGCCTTCCAGTTTAACAAATGGCAAGTCCCTGCATGATAGGTTGAAGCAAAGGTAGCAAGACACAATAAATGCAGATATGAAAGTTGCCCAGTTGGACCAGGGATGCTGTGTTTGATTGTGCAAGAATGGTGTTCACCAATCCAATAAGTGAACCCTGCACCTGCGGGGATAACACTAGGATGATGATGATGATAATTTTGATGATGATGATGATTCTTTGGTATCTTTTGCTTTACTCTCCCTATGTCTGCTCGATCTAATATTGTTAGTGGCTAGGAAAAGAGATTTAAAATACATTGTTCTGCAAATAAGGAACTGAGGGGAAAAAATCTCTTTTAAATAAACACATTATTAGAAGTAAAGAGAACATCCCAAAATTCACCCTTAAAATAGGCACCTGCAGAATGACATACAAATTTACATGCTTGTTATTCAGGTAAGGAGCAAACTGTTTCAATTCAGCCTCCATTCACAAAAGCTTCAAGCAAACAAATCTTTCATAATAAAGGCTAATTGACAACTGCAGAACACCAAATGAGGGACTGCCACAACTTAATTGTAGGTCAGTTCTCTTAAGCTTCATGCTATATTTAACACTAGCCTAGCAAAGGCTGCTGTTTGCGCCAAAGGCTCTACAGCAAAGTTTTGTGTATACAGAATACATGAAAAAATTACCTCGACTTTCCCAACAAATAAATTTTAAAAAAGCCAGATTGCACCCTTTCTCACAAAAATAGGTCATGACTTCTCTAAATGGCTCCATTTAAAGACATTGTTTAGAATACAGATAAAATGCTGTTCGATAGATTCAAAAGAGTAACCTAAGAAATACGTTTATATATAACTATTGCCAGAAAAATAGATGATAACTAATTTCCTATGGACGGTTTAATCATCTCTGTTCCACAAAATAAGTAATCGAAAAAGGATCCCTTAAATGTATACGAGCAGTTTGCATGATTTGGGCTTTCAAAGAAAGAAAACACAAAGTTTCCAGTTCTACAAAGAGAGATTTGAGAAATATGGTAAATTTAACTTTGAAAAAGAAGAGGATCAGGTAATATAACAGTCTTCCAAATACCCTTTCCAAGGAGAACCCACTCCCAGGGTTCGAGTCTTAGATTCCAGTTGGTAGCAAAAACTTCCTACTCAACAGTTAATCAACTAGTGAGCGCTCAATTTCCAGAAATGCTCAAGGAGAGACAAGACAGCAATCTATCAAGATGCTTTAATTTGGATTCCTGCACCAAGCAGAGACCAGGACTCAGCAGACTAAAAGTCTTCTCTAAACTCTAAATTATCAGCTTTGTATTTTATCTCTTTCCTGACAAAGCCAAAGGGGAGGCTGCAAAAACCATTATTCTCCTAGCCAACTATTACCTCAGCAACTGTTTCATAGGGTGGGGTGGGAGAGAAGATAATAATAGCGATAGGAGCCAATATTCATTTCCAATTTATTGGAAGCAAATTTTACTTCAAGAAGACTGGAAAGAGTATGTGCTATCTTATATTTGTCTTCTTTATTTATAGTTTTGTCCAAGAGCCCAAGAGGTCATGCAAAGTATTCTCTCGTTCCCAAAACAACACTGAGAAATAAATTGGGTTGAGAGTGTATCTGGCCCAAAGTCACCCAGTGGGTTTCCAAGGCTGGGAGAGACTCGAAGCTGTGTCTCCTCCATGCCAGTCCAACATTTCAACTAACACACCACATTAACAGATCTCTTTACCATTATAATTCATCCTTCCCCCAATTTATTCCCTTCCAAATTAATTGACAGCATAATTCCCAGGACTTCATGCCAGGTTCAATGTCTCCAGAGAGTATGTGACTAAATCTGAGTCATAACATAATCCATGACTTACATACTTGAATCAAATACTGTGACACAAATAAGGGTAGCATTTGCATTATGAAGTCTTTATTTCCTGAAGATGCCTCTACATTATGGGCCCCAGGGAGTTATAAAAGTAGCATTTGGAAGATCCTGGGCAAAGAAAGCTATCATATATTAATCAGAAAAGTTACAATATTGCCTATTTCTGAGTGCTCTAATTAATGACATCAAATTAAAATCTCTGCTTCTCTGTGTCTTATTATTTTATTCCCATTTTTGTCTTTGGAGACTGTTGATTATGCTATTTACATTACCTATTTTGGAAGAAATATTTTAATCAACACAATATCCCTCATCACTAGAGGGATATTGTGGTGATTAAAATAATCCTATATTTTAATCACCCCTTTTTATAGATTTATGCTTTGGATGAGAATACTGCATGAAACTTTGTGCAGTATTGAGACCTAGAGTGTATCCTATATGAAATAAAAAGTACTAAAAGAAAAATATATAATACCAAGCAGCACAAATATGGAATATTTGATATGGAATATTTGATATGGAAAAAAAATTGGAAAAAAACCAAGCTTTGATTTAGTCACAACTCAGCCTCTTCCAACATAAGAGCCACGGATTCAACTGTTAAGCAGAATGTTACCTCTGAAAACTATGCAGTAAAGATACAAAGGGAGTTTTTAAAGAAAGTCCAGAATCCATCTTCTGTATTTTCAGAAAGACTGAAAAATCTTCTTTTCAAAAAGATGCAGTTGACTCTTGTTTGTTTTAATCTTTCTTATTCTACTCACTGCCCCAACCTTCTACTTCAAACAATGGATTGGGCTGTGGTTTCTTCCCCAAATCCCAAAACTTTAACCTTAGACTGTCTCCTGTCGACTTCACTCCATTACTAAGAGGTCTGTAAGGGGCGTGCATAAGCGCACCAGCATGCCTACTGTCCCTGTTCTAATGTTCCCTTTTATTCGTATCCATTTCATGTATTCATAATTGTGTTTATACTTATATCTGTTATGTAATACATGCTTGACAAAATAAATAAATGAAATGAAATAAATGAAATAAAAGAATCCCACCAAGCAAAACACAAGGAAATAAACAATTTTTGCTAAAATACTAAAGGTCCTTTCTCACCCAACTTCCCCTTGATAACACCTCATCCACTCTGCATCTATGATCTGTACTCACAACAAGGTATTTATGCTTTTCTCCAGTTCTTAAGGCATATCAAAAGTACTCTAACATACTTTGCTCTGCTCTCATTTCCATCTAAGTATTATTCTGCCTCAGTGCTGAGGCTAATGGGATCTCTCCTGCTTCACTGTGCTGAGTTCCTGTTAAATTTGGAGAGGGTGGGGACAGGCTGACAGGTGGCAGAGAATTAACTCTTTAACCCAGTGCAATCATTGGTG
Organism: Pseudoxenodon macrops; assembly: GCA_032467955.1. Taxonomy (NCBI): domain Eukaryota; kingdom Metazoa; phylum Chordata; class Lepidosauria; order Squamata; family Pseudoxenodontidae; genus Pseudoxenodon; species Pseudoxenodon macrops. Next base: position 187,396 of record JANHFT010000840.1, on the reverse strand, counting down.
GGGCATCTAAAAATACTGCTTCCCTCCCTGCTTCTCTTGCCACTTGTGCTAGGAGGGATAAGCAGAGGAAGTTGGGAGATCTGGCTGTCTATTATTATTTTTTTGCCAATTCTGTTATCCTAAGGAGGATAAAGGATAAGAAGGATAAAACAAATGGATGGGTACAGAAGGAGAATCTCGCATGATGGAATCGAGTTCTGTCATGAGCAGAACAGACCTAGGAAAAAATGCCCCGAAGCTAAAAGAGCACAAAGCAATCAAAAGGAAATGTAGAGATCCTTGACTATATTTTCACCATCATAATGCTATAAATTGTGTTTATGACAAAGCTTGTTTCATATTGGATCAGGTAGATATTAATAATTGGGGATGAGATAGAGACGCTGCCACAAAGATCTCCAAAAATGTCAAGTGGTATCCAGAGCCACAAAAGACTGCCCATTCATATAACATTCTTGACATTCTATTTACATTACATTATTGGTAATTGGTAATGACTTCAAGTCAACCTAGACGTCCCTAATTTAGCACCACCCAGATTACAGAAGGCTGCCACATTACTCATGTATGAAATATATACAGTTTTCCCGAAAATACGATCTACTCTGAAAGTAAGTTCTAGCTTGATTTTTACATGTGCGCCCAATATAAGCCCTACCCCGCAAAAAATTAATTAAGACCCCGCCCACTCCAGGGTGCACAGGTAAAAATTAAGCTAGGAGGGGGATGGGGTGGAGCTACTCTACTACTTACCTTTTGACAGTTGCAGCCAGGCCTCATACACCTTGGCCCACTTTTTCTGCAGCCGGCAAGGCTTTCCTGAAGTCCTCTGCAGCTGATAACAGAG
>JANHFT010000840.1:175238-185929 GCA_032467955.1 Pseudoxenodon macrops | reverse complement strand
CTGGATCGATCTGGAACTCTGTTATCGGCTGCAGAGGCCTTCAGGAAAGCCTTGCCGACCGAAGAAGTTCCTGAAGGCTCTGACAGCGAAAAAGAGGCCAGGGGCAACGCACAAGTGAATAAATGGATGACATCCCCGCCCCCCAAAAAAATAAGACCTGGTGCCTTTTTTGGTGGAAAAAAATATATAAGACAGGGTCTTATTTTCAAGGAAACATGGGTATTTATATAATAAATATTATAGTATATTGTATTGCATATGTTATATTATATTATACTACACTACACTATATTATACTGCACTACACTACACTACATTATATATTATATTATTATACTATATCAGTGATGGCAAACCTATGGCATGCGTGCCACAGGTGGCATGCGGAGCCATTTCTGAGAGCAAGCAAGGCGCTGCCTTGTCAGCTCCAGCTTACGTGCGCTGGCCAGCTGATTTTCAGCCTTGATTTTTGGCTGTTTTTCACCCTCTGGAGGCTTCAAGAGGCTTTCCTGAAGTCTCCGGAGGGTAAAAAATGACCCAACGAGCAAACCGGAAGGCCGTTTTTCGTCCTCCGGAGGCTTCAGGAAGCTTCCCTGAAGGCTCTGGAAGCTTCAGGATGCTTTCCTAAAGCCCCAGGAGGGTGAAAAACGGCCCAACAGGCAAATCAAAGTCACTTCTGGTTTGCCCGTTGGACCGTTTTTCACCCTACGGAGGCTTCCCTGAACCCTCTGGAGGGCAAAAAACGGCCCAATGGGAGAGGGGGTGCACACATGCGCAGTGCAGTGCAGTGAGTGTGTGGTGGTTGTGTGCCAGCACATGAACGTGCGCTAGTGTGGACGCGCTGCCATTTTTGCACGCAAGAAGAAAAAGGTTAGCCATCACTGTACTATATTATATTATTCCGCCTCTATTATTTTTACAAACAACTCATAGGGGCGAACATAATACATCTTTCTCCTCCTATTTTCCCCACAACCACTCAATGAGATGAGTTTGGGTAGATGATGATCATTACTCATTATGCCATTATGATATTCAATCTGAACTTTTTCAGAGAATTTTCTTACAAAACAAATACAGCATTCTTTAGAATACAATGAAACACCATTAATATTACTAAGCAATAGTAGTATATTGTTCATACTGCGGTACTATATAATATCACTCATGCTACTATAATCTGAAAACTATTTAAATAAGTGCTGTAACAACAATTTACTTAGTCTGCACTCATGAAGGCAAACAAAATGAGTGGTGTGGAAAAAAAACGAGCAATCTGAACAAATATCTCTGCATATGGGAGAACAGAGCTATGCAATAATATCTTCTGTGGGAGAGAGATATAAACTCCAGTGGGCATTTATTTAACAAACTTGGCATTCTGACAAGCATAAATAGAAAAGCAAAAACTGATTCTACAGAGAACTAATTATAGCATATTTGTATTTTTCAGCCTCTCATTGCAGAAAATAATGTAAGAATACTTTGATGTTTTTGCAGGGGGAAAAAAGCCTTGGATGAGGTTGCTGAATCTTGCAATCCTCATTATGATATTAAGGGCAGCCCAAGAGAGAATATGCAACAATTCAGAAGTCAGTACCAATCCTAGATCTCACATCTAGCTGATCTTCCAACCATCCTGCAAAATACATCAGTATTAGTAGCTTGCCTAAAGCCCTCTAGAGACTTATCCATTGAAGAACCATGGTGGTTAGAATGCAGTATTGCAGGCTAATTCTGCCGACTGCCAGTAAGTTCGATTCTGACCGGCTCACGCTTGATTGGGCCTTCCATCCTTCTGAGGTGGGTAAAATGAGGAGCCAAATTGTTGGGGGCAATATGCTGACTCTGTAAACCGCTTAGAGAGGACTGTAAAGTGGTATATAAGTCTAAAGTGCTAGTGCTATTACTAATCTATCGTAGACAGTAAGCCTCTAGTTCAAAGTTTCTTTGCAGCTAAACCTTTTCTCATATTGTCAAAAATTACAGAGAAGGTTCTGTTACATTTATACAGCTGAAAAACTAGCTAATCTTTCCCAATGGAACATAATGTGGGACATACCGTACTACATAAAAGATTTTCAAGAAATGATGCAAATACCACAAATTGAGTGACCAACCAAGAGAAAAAGTCCTACTGAATGTCTGCATTGATGCAAAGGTTCAGTTTTCAAATAAACATGCACAGTGTTGGGCTGTTACTCAACCAAAATCTGTACTTGGAGGTAGATCCAATTGTAGATAAGGCTGCTAGACACACAAGTGAGACTATAAACATAAAGCTAATGCCAAACTCAGCAAATATGTTTAAAAAAAACAACACACACACAACGGTTTGACATCTCTTTAGTCTCTGGCATGATTCATGTCATTTCTTTATTTTAAAGCTCATATTACAATTGAAATGCCAAGCCTCGTAGCTAAGTAATAATAAAAAAGACTAGGCTAAAGAAATAATGTGCAAACCCACGGAAAACTGGAAGCATGTTGAATATAAAAATTTCTCGGAGTAATAAAAACAACAGTAATGTTAGTTCAAAGATCTACCCTGGGGTGGCAATTCTGTCTCCATAAAGTGAAACACCACTTAATATAAAAGCTTTAAAACGAATACATTTTTTTCCATATCCCTATTTTTACCATTTCATTCAGATTCATTTGGAATAAATCAAATTTAATTTATGGGAAACTTAAAATTGGCAAAATAACCTAACAAGAATGTGTGTCAGCTATCATGGCTGGCTTTTTTAATTTTTATCCAAGAGCAATTCCTACATACTATAGATTAGAGCCAATATGACAGAAGTAAATAAATTATATCTCAGGAATAACAGGAGTATCGATAGGTCTGTGATGCAACTTTTGACCCACCAGACCAAACATAGCATTACTGCTACTTAATATAATTGGATTGTTATCTGACAAACTTCAACTTTAAATGTCAAACAGGCATCAAAATAGGATGTGGTACCACATGTCCATGGCTAGTGGGCTATGATCAACTTGTATAATTGAGCGTATTGGTGTCAGCTCGACTGTCATGATTGGAAAATTGCCTGAGGCAATAATGCAAGCTACTGGCAATAGAAGTGTGAATCTTTAGTTCTGCTCAAATCACAGATATGTAATGAGGGCTTCATCTCAAAGTGTATTTTTTTCTGTTGGCTTTAAACCAGTGGAGATATTACTAGTTACAAAATAATAAAGATGAGTATGTTATCGTAATATATATATATATGTGTGTGTGTGTGTGTGTGTGTGTGTGTGTACATACACACGCACACATACTCAAATCTTGGGTTTGCTCAGATATACAAAGTTAACTTATTAGTACATGCAACTGAGCTAATTGTCAATATTGTTGTTATAGAGGGTGGAACAAAAGTACCGGTAGATAGAATCAAGGAGACTTACCACATCCAAGGCACTTAGAATCAGCCTTCTGTGCGTTTTATTCCCATTGTAAGTTATTTAAGACCTTGACTATGAGTTAAACCAAACATGGCATTAGTCATATACGGTACTTTGGCCCTGCATAGTTGCTTTTTCTTTATTAAACAGCTAGCTCAGTGAGGACAACGTAGCTTAAAGAGAGCATTAAACCTTGCTTTTCCATTGTCTTCCTTAGAATTTCATTCCTGAACAAATTTTTGGTTTAAAACAATGGAGGTATGTAGAGCCAAACCACATGATAAACATAACTGATAGGTCAACTCAGGCTTAAATAATTTTCTACTGCAACTACTATATTAATCAGAACCTCGTTTCCACTAAAACATCTGTGGGTCCTCATCTATTTTAACAGGGACAAAATTCTGATTAATTATGTAATATTGTATCTGTTTACTCTGGCCAGGTTAATTGAGTTCAGCATAACATAGTTTTAATGGTAACTTAGTGAAATGGGCGATAATGATCTATGATACAGATCTATGATATGAAAAAGGGAGTATTGGTAATGGTATTTTTTGAAGAAACATTACAGTATTCTGAAGAAGAGTGCAAAGAGTGCATTTGAGTTATAAGTCCAACTTATCACTCAAACACAAGTCTTAACAAATTTTTAGCAAAGCTACCAAAATACATTTACCTTTGGTCTAAAGCAACTTGCATTGGGCTAAAATGTGTGCATTAGTGGGTTTTTAAAACAAACAAACAACCCAGCCTTATATATGTTTTGTTCCTTTTAGATATTTATGAGTAATATGAATGCATATAGTTTTTATGTGTTTCTTAATAGCTCACATAAAGCAAACTAAGAACCGGACAAAAATAGTTCTCATTGCTTGTTGGAAATAGGTCCCTGAAGGTTTAACTCTCTGCATATGATTTTCCCTTAAGAAAATGCTTGGCACTTAAAGATAGTTACATTCTTTTTATATTGCTCCTCAACTAATACACAACTGAAAACAACAAGCAGCTACTTTTCTTTTTTCCATTCAATCATGTCCAATTCTTGGAGTCCCTGCAGTTTTCTTGCCAAGTGGTTTGCCATTGACCTCCATCCCAGGGCTGAGAGAAAGTGACTAGCCCAAGGTCACCCAACTGGCTTTGTACCTAAGGCAGACTAGAATTCACAATCTCCTGATTTTCTAGCCTGATGCCTTTAAGCACTACAGGTAGTCTTCAGCTTATGACTAAAATTGGGACCAGAACTTCCCTTGCTAAGTAATTCATGCCCAATTTTATGGCTTTTTTTGCCATGGCTATTAGGTGAACCACCACAATTGTGGTGATGATTAAGCGAAACAAGCAAACATTTAATGAATTCAGCTATCCTCACAGACTCTTCATATGACTCTGGGATGCTGTAATCATCATCAATCCATGCCAGTTAGCAAGGGCCTGAATTTTAATCATGGGACTGCAAGGACTGAAGACTGTTAAGTGTGAGAACCAGTCATAAGTCTCTTTTTTTCAGCACTGTCGTATCTTCGAACAGTTGCTAAACGAATTGTTGCAAGTCGTGGACCACGTATACACCAAACTGGATCTCTATTACATATGAAACGATTTAGCTGTTTTTGTTCAAGGGGGCTGCAAGTTATGCTTTACTGTGAACAAGAATACATGGGAGGTCTTAGAATAAATTATTGGGGCACTAGATCACCAACTTCTCCCTTGCCTTGTTGAGTAGGCACTATGGTCAACAAAACAAAATGCGGTTCAGAGAATAACACCCTGAAGTCACCCTCCAGTCCCAGTTACAACAGGAAGCCATGTCACAGCACTTTGTGTGTTGAACTGAACCCAAATTGCTCACTCAATGAAGATGAGAAACAAACAGAAAAAAGGGGATTTTTATTACTTTTACAGAAGTGATGTCTCATGGGGGGACTAAATGCCATCTCTCCATCTTCAAAGAACAGCATACTTTAAAAGAAATAGTGATGTTCAATAAGATGACAAGGGTGCTTTTGAACGACAGGCCAAGTCCCCTTTTATGTCCTCTATAACATAAATAATTATTTCTCATAAGTAGAACATTGGTGAAATGGTGAATGGAATTTTTTTTAACTGATTTATTATGGCAATGCTACCCTGTGGTGAGATCAGGGGCCAGTAAATTTAATAAATAAAATAAAAAATCAAATCAAACAGTTTAAGAATACGGTAATTGAAAGAAGAACTAAAAATTCAGTATGCTATACACAATTGTCCAAATACTATCAGCATCTGACTTTTTCGTGTGGCAAACTCTCATAAAGAAATAGAAAATTACAAGGAATCCTATTTATCTATGCTATTTATTTACATGTTTACATTCACTCCTTCCTCTATTTGGAGCAAATAATTGTTCAAACTCACTACCATTAATTTCCTGATCTTCTCAATGGCTTGCTGCCAATATACAAATCAGCTTACAATCACAATAATAATCATAATTATTATAGGTGACAGGCTCTCATTAATCCATCTAAAGACCACCAAAGCATTTCATCTTAATTAGGAAGAAGAAACAGAGTTGAAATTGCCCTGGTTCAAACCCCTACTTGAGACTTAAAGCATCCTTATATTATTCTGTTCAAAACAGGCGACTTGATTATCTTGCCATATACAATGCCTCTATTCAATTATAGTATTTCATATTCCAGGATATACCATATTTTTACTTAACTCATACAATATTTGATGCTGCACTTCCTCTCTTTAAATGAGTATCTTTACACAGTTAGCAAAACAAAAGAGCAAACAAATAACAAAATAGTAATTTTTTAATGAAATTAACCTCCCCCTCCACTCATAAAATAGCCTGAGAGGACTAGTGAAAGGAGGAGAGTTAATGACAAATAGGATAAGCTTCTCTAGAATCAAACATCCATTTTATTACAACGTTCTTCAGATGGTGGCAGAAAACAGATACCAAAGAAAATATTTAGATAAAAGTTTCCATAGGTGGAGCACGTCCCCAAGAAATTTTCTTGTGATTTTGTATTTATTTTGTCTCCGATTCTTAATTCTTAATATTTCTACAAATCTCAGGACTGCTTCAAGCCTTCCTAATATCTCAATCTTGGGTTTGGCTGGTGTCATTCTGGAGGCATATAAACGGCATTCCACTTCTTAGTAGAAGAAATGAATTCCATCTGGCCCTTTGAAATATTTCAGCAGACCTTAAAAGGACTTCTTTTCAAAGCTTCTACCTGGTTTGACAAATCTAAGCAAAAATACGGTGGTTCTCTCAGATTAATTTTGAATGTACAGTATTAAGTAAAACCTACAAATGAAATCCGCAAGTGACATATGCAGCAAGGGAGACAGGGCCAACCCAAACCATGGTGCTCCCTCCCCCTATATTCCCCCAAAATAAGTCAACTAGAGTGATAGCTGAACTTTACTTCAAAGTGACTTTAGGACATGCAGGACAGATAATACGAACGGCCGTAGTTCTGCTCTGCTGCCTGAGGCGCCTGCCTCATTTTGTCTATGGAGTCTCCGATGCTTTCTGGTTGTTTGCTTGCAGACATTTCATTACCCAACTGGAACTGCCACTGCAACCAAGCAACTCTCAGAGAGCATCAAGGATTTCACAGTTTAGCCCTGAGCTACATATAGGTCCTTGATTTATGACCATCATTCAAAAAAACCATCGTTTAACAATGATTTGAAGTTACCACAGCTCTGAAACAAGTGGCTTACCACCTTGTCCTCAAAGTTACGACTGTCACGCCATCCCTAAAGACACATGATCATAATTCATGCGCTTGGCAACTAGATACATGTATGAGGGTTGCAGTGTCTTGCAGTTACCTGATCACAATTTGCTATCTTCCCAACCAGCTTCTGACAAGCAAAGTCAATGGGGAAGCCAGCAAGGAAGGTTGTAAATTGTGATCATGTGATGTCTCTCTTAATAACCATGGCAATTCACTTAATGACTGCAGCAGCAAAGGTCATAAAAATAAGAGTGCAGTCACATGATGCCTCACTTAATGACCACATCACTTAACAATGAATTTCCCAGTCCCAACTGTGGTCATAAGCTGAGACTATCTGTACATTCTCTTCTACTGGAATCACTTTGTCTTCTATCAGGGCCACCCATAGGTGGAATCACAAATTCTCCATGGGAGTTTTCTGCCTTCCCTTCTCCTCCCAGAGAGGCAATCATTTTTACTTTAAAAAACAAAACAACTACTAATAACAATGAAAGTTTTTTTTAACTGCAGTGTAAAATGCAGAGAATTTTCAGAGGAATTCAATTGGGAAGGAAAGGACACATATTTCTAGTCACAAATTGTAATAAATTAAAATTGCACTCATAAACCTTCGTTTTACTGGGTTAACGAGCATCCCAATCTTTATTAGATTAACTCTCATAATTCCTTAGCTTTTGATTGATTATGGGTATTGATTTCAATAATAAAATATTGTAGATTTGGCAGATTACAAAAATAATAGTTTAGCACTTGGTTTCCCATATATAAGAAATGTCAAACCACCTTTAACAGCTGGCCAGATAAAAGAGCAGGGAGAATAGGAATGTTCTATCACTTCTTGATTAAACATCAACTTAGCTGGTAATATTGGAAGTAGATATCCCAGCATAGCTGTTGGGCATCAGGTTGGCAAAGACTGAGCTTTGTCATCACAGTGTATAGCTGTGGCTGATGAAATCATATCCTCATAATTGCCTGCAGGAACAATTCTGCAGCTGGAACAAACACTCTGTGGTGGCAACGTGGATGTTTTCAAGACATCCAAATATAGTTGAAGGAGAAGATGCCAAGTACTTTACCACAGTTCTGCCACCACAATTGATGGCTTTCTGCATTTACTGTAATCCTGATACGATTTTCTTTGCAACACATGCTCCCTCATTTAACACACCACAACGTCTGTAATTCCTTATTTCTCTTGTAATTGCAGCCAGAAAAACAACTCTCCTTCTGTTTTGCTTTTAAAAACAACAACAACAACTGTGGACTAGAACTTACCTTTCCAAAGAAACAGAAACAAAACAAATCAGAAAAGAATAACTAGATATGGAAAAGTATAACTTTTTTGGTTTAATGTATCAAAAAATTATGTTTATACATTTGAAAATAAGGATCGATACCACAACCGTAGCATTAGTGAGTCAAGACTATATGCTTCCAGCCATACAGAAGAAATCTATATGAAATTATGCAGCCAATTGTAAGTGATAAAATAGAAATTGTACAGGATTGTGGGGATTTTTTTTTGCATTTAATTCAGAAAGACCCTGAGAAAGCTGAACAGAGAAAGCTGAACAGAAATGCAGTCAGTAAAACACTCCTCCAGATATTCCCTTGACCCACAGTCCCCAATGATTTCACAGACTTCAAAGCAAATATACATAAACATTTGCTAAATGTGATTCAGCGTTATTTAAATAGGCACCTCATGTCTCGGACAGTAACCAGCTTGCTGCTTCAGGGTGATGCAACTTGTAGTTAGGATCTTATGTAAGGGACCAGATAGAGGAGTTTCCTTCTGTTTATCAAGAAAAAGAAATTCCCAAAGGGCATTTCCACTCTTTAATTCTTCAGAGTTTGAATGCCATCAGATTTCACCTTAAATTTTTGAGAACAATGCTATATAGAACAGGGGTGTCGAACCTTGGCAACTTTAGGACCTGTGGACTTCAATTCCCAGAATTCCCCAGTCACCCCTGCTATAGCAGCTGAAATTTGGGGAAAGGGGAGGAGACAAGAGCTAAATTTCTAGCAGTGGAAGAATGGATGGCTACAGTTAAAACGATTCAAGTAAAAGGACCATACTTGCTTCAATCTCAAATACATCATATCTGAATCCACAATACACAGACTCATCACTGATATTGTGAAGCTGAACTACTTTGAAGTTGATTTTGAAACAACACATAAAGAAGGGCCAAAATGCTGAGGAAGAGGCCTGCTCCAGAATATTCTAATTTCTCCCTAACTCATTTATTCCTTTGCTCTTCCTTCAGTTCAGCTTAACAAGGAACAGGTTCTTTGGACTCATCCTAAACACTTGAAGGAATTCATGTTTAATATAACAATATGGATCAAACCCATACTTTTTAAAACCTTTAACTTTTATGGGTTTTATCATGATGGAGATTCATACAGTTCTTCCTCACAGTATTGTTCTATTCAAACAACTATTAGCTCAATCAAGTCAGCTAACCAGAACTCAATGCAATACACACACAACACTCACTCACACACAAACACACACACAAACATTCACACACCACACCTTGCCTCTCTGATGGATCCTGGGCACCACTTAGTCAAGCACTTGAAAATTTTCAATTACTGCAGTGAATAAGTCAAATTCTCTTTGAAAAAATGATTCCTAATTCCAGTTGGATCATCTCAGAGCTGCTAACATTTTTACTGGCATGGATTAAAGCAGTCATATTTCAGTGCTTTAGCAGATATACAGGCAATCTGCTTCTAGGAGAAACCTGGATTTTACCACATCATTTTGGAGAGATGGATCTAAAGATAATTTTCTGCTCTGTTTACCTGTCCAGACAATAGAATATTCTGTGAAGAAGGATGTTCCTCTTCTTTGCTTTACACAATTGATTTCACAAATGAATCAGATAAAAGGTATCCTCAGCTGCATGGTGAATTATGGGGCATGGTCTCCTACAAAACCCACATGCAATTCTTATTACCATGGGTTCAACATCAGGTACTTTCAATGCAATTCAATGTACCTGTTACCTACTGTTCTGTCTATATATATTATTTTTTAAAGCTTGGTTTTTAAATGCAGCATTAAATCTTGATCATGCAAAATTACATTGATCGGTTTTTCTATTACATCAATAAAGACCCAATTGACAAGCAAAATGCATATACATCTCATCAATCCTAGACTGCTCATCTGAGGTAGTTGATAGTGTCTTTCCATCATAAAAGATTTTAATTTTTTTGCTATCCTTCATGTTCAATAGATTTACAACATTTTCTGTAATGAGGATTCCAATTTGGGGTATACAATTCAAAATAACATTCACATCTATAAACTTGAGAGATTTCAACAATGGGCCCTATCCAACAACATGAAATTTAATGTGGAGAAAAGCAAGGTTTTACACCTAGGCAGCAGAAACCAAAAGTACAAATATAGATTAGGCAAAACCTGGCTCAAAAACAGTAACTGTTTGCAGCACCAGCCAAAAAGTTAATAGAATCCTTGGTTGTATAAACAGAGGCATAGAATCACAA
>JANHFT010000840.1:157433-168169 GCA_032467955.1 Pseudoxenodon macrops | reverse complement strand
GCCTTGGAGTCTGATTTAATTTGGGATGATATTTAGAACGCTGACAGTCCCCTCTTTCTCTCTCTCTCTCTCTCTCACACACACACACACAAAATCCCAAAACCCAGTATTTATACCAGTAGGCAAAGGACACGTGTGAGCCAGCAGCTATTCGCTGCAGAAATACTGAACTTCTCTGTCACTGCACCAATTGAGCATAAATACACGATTTATTAGCTATCTGTGCCAAAGGGAAAAAGCACAGGGACTGGCCGCGTTCTTAATGTCTCTCCCTGAGAATCCAGGTTACAAGGGGGAAAAGGCTGGTTCTCTCTCTCTCTCTCTCTCTCTCTCTGAAGATAGAAAGTCAAGATCCCCTCAAGTTACAATCAATCCTTGGTGCCTCCGTGGAAAACAGCCACAGCCAAGGAAATGGTTCGCCCTTAAAAGCATCCCACAGGGTGACTTCTGACTTCCCTGTCAGAAGGCCTAAAGCCTTGGGCAGCCTCTCATCCAATGTACATTTGCTTTCCAAGACCGGACGTGGTTGGCCACACAATTTGTTTTTCGCTGCGTCTTTCAAAAGAGAAGATAAATGTTTGGGAGGACTTCATAGACGAAACGTAATATTCCTACGCGGAGTTAGAAACACATGTCTAAAGGTATGTGTGCAAGCACAGGTACTCTTTCATGTACGGCCACAACTGAGCCCAAAATGTATGCTGCTAAGGGAGGAGTTTTACCCCACGTTATGGCTTTCCCTTGTCACCCTTGTTATGTGAATCACTGCAGTTGTTAAATTACTAATATGGCTGTTAAGTGAATCTCATTTTTGCCATTGGCTTTGCTTGTCAGAAGGTCGCAAAGTGAACCCGGAATGCTGTAACTGTCATAAAGAGGAACCCGTTGCCAAGCGTCTGAATTTTGATCCGCGTGACCATGGGGATGCTGACACGGCCGTAAGTGTGAAAAAGGGTCATAAGTCCTGTTGTAACTTTGAATGGTGACTAAGCAAATGGTTGTAAGTCAAGGACTCTGTGTATATTGTCTTTCACTGTATAATGCTTTCTCCGATAGGTCTAGCTTCCCATCTTTCATTCATTGCCAAAGACCAGCTGTTCCTTTTGCCCACTGGACCATTGGAAGACTTCAGAGTGACAAAACAACAACAACAACACTGTGTCACAACAGCACCAGCAACGTTCCTCTGTTGCCTTCAACAAGAAGGCAAATCAAAACCGAGAGGCATTCGAGAGAAATCCATAAACACTTGAATTTGCAGGAGCATTTTCTTTTCACAAAGTATAATGCAGATTTTTCTCCCTTCTAGAATACGGAATCAATGCACCAAAGTTTTGTCGCCTATCCTACAAATGTAACATCAGGCACTGAAGGTGAGATCCACACCCACTCATTTTGAAAGGCCCCCAAGATCTGGCTCTGCCAACTGGCCTGCGTCTCAATGGGAACCCCAATGGGAGCGTGTCATTGTGGAAGCAGTTAATGGGCTAATGTAACACCCCAATTCCTCCTCGCGTGCACCTTGATCCCTTCCTTCCATCTTTGTTAATTTGAAAGCAATATTAGTGTTGATATTTATTGTTTCAATGTTTTATTTTATAGTTTTTCTTGATTGTAAGCTGCCTAGAGTTGCCTCTTGGTTAGATGGGTGGGGGAGAGAGAGACAGAGACAGAGACACATGCAGAGAGAGAGAGAGAGAGAGAGACAGACAGACAGACAGAGGCAGAGAGAGAGAGACAGAGAGAGGAGGGAAAGGAGAGAAAGGAGAGAGACACAGAGAGAGAGAGAGACAGAGAGAGAGACAGAGAGAGGAGGGAAAGGAGGGAAAGGAGAGAAAGGAGAGAGAGAGAGAGAGAGAGAGAGAGAGAGAGAGAGAGAGAGAGAGAGAGAGAAATTGGACATGGGCTCCTTGAAAAGGATGCCAATAAGAATGTTGTGGCAATACAATTATCTAAATTTTCAGCGTGGTATCATTATTATAAAAACCACAGAAGCTTTCCCCATTACTGAGTTAATATTGCCAGTGCCCTATTGAAAAAGGCTGTTACAATCCTTAAGCTGCAGACCAACTTCTATGTCTTTGGCATATCTTGAAGGGAGATTTTGTAAATGCAAGTTGAGCAGCGTCTCAGTCTCTATAGTCTCTGATCACCTAGTGGGCCTTATTTATGATGAAATCAAGGCCAAATTACGTGAATAACTCACTTATCTTCTTGCAGATGTCTTTCCAACTGTTAGCAGACAGATGGCTACTTCTGCTCCCTGTTATTATTAAAACGTGGCCATTTGGCGTTCTTAATTTCTTGCCCTGGTTTCCTCTTGATCTGATTTACTTATGTCTAATATTCGTTTTACCATCCCTTTAAATTTACGTTGTGGTATTTTATGCCGTGTTACATGGAAATCACCAGAATTTCTGCAAATTCTGTTAACTTTTACTGGCACCTGATTAAGGCCATTGGAATTTCAGGCTCACTGGGAGATTACCCAGCTGTCAAAGGCTAACCGAAACCCAGTTCAGGAATAACTATATTGACAGAAGATAATATCTGTAGCTCAGGTTTCAACTGTGGAGTCTTTGGTGTTTTCTCAAAGGTTTGGTGCTTTTCTTTCAGACATTTCATTACCAAACTAAGTAACATCATCAGTGCTAGTCACTAACACTGGTGATGTTACCTGGTTTGGGTGATGAAACATCTGCAAAAAAAAGCCAAGCTCAGCAGAGATGGGTTCCTGCTTGTTCGAACCGGTTTGCTAGAACCGGTAGCGGGAATTTCCAACCGCTCGCCAAACGGGCAGTGACGGCCAGCTAGACACGCCCCCAAACCGGTCCTCTGGCTGAAAATTGGCCAAAAAACAACCGTCTGCGCATGCACAAAGCCTTCTGCACATGCGCAGAGGGTTTTCACCCAGAAGTGACGCGAGTGCATGCGCACTTCTGGCACGACTCCGAAACGGTAGGGAAGGCAATTAGAACCCACCTCTGAAGCTCAAGAGAGCACCAAGGAGCACACAATAACTATATCATATAAAATATCTGCTCTCCGAGGCAGCACACCTTTCATTACTGGTTGTTAAAGAGATGGCTTATTGTGACTTTTCCAAAAACAAGCTAGTTAGTCATACCGGGAGAGGAAAATGCTGGAAGAAGCACGCTTTAAATCCAATCCAGGCAAGCCCCAAGTTTGTGTTTTTTTTTAATTATGCAAAGCGCCGCTGTCGAAGTAAGCACTGTATTTTTTTTACTAAATATTCTCAGCTTGATTTCAGAGCCGGTATCTAGATTTATAAGCGACTCTCCCCAGAAACTACAGGAAATACAGTTATTATTTCTGCATGCATAATAGTTATTTATGAGATTAATGATGTGTGTGCACAATTCAGCCGCATGCAGTATCCCCCCGCCTCAAATAACGCAGTATCGAGCTTCATTGTGGCTTCAAGGAAATTACATCGCCCTAAGAGACAACATCAGAAATGTTGATGTGGAAGTCAAGTATTATGGGCTGCTGTGCAGCTTAATGGTAAGAAAATTCACTTGAGAATATAGCGTATAGTAAGCATACTAAAGGGGGCACGTGTTGATGCTTTTATTTATTTACTCAGTAAATCCCATGCTTATCTGCATCGCTTTTTCAAGAGGCCTGCCTTATCATATCATCCTGCAAGTTACTTCTTTGTGCTTAGCTGAATTAAGTACTTTATTTTACCATGTAGAAACCTTCTTTTTTTTTAAAAAAAAGGCACATTTCACGCCTCTGTAAAGTCAGACAAAAATAATTTTCAAAAACCAATTAAATTATCTTAGACTAATTATCTAAGACAATTATCTTAAGCTCAAGACTATGAAACAAAGAGAGAAGAAAGTTTTCTCACCACAATTGGTAGGCAAAGCTCAGGGAAAAAAAGAAAATTAAATTGTCTTTTGCTCAGCTCATGGTGGCACTTTCTGACCCCTGATAAAACGTTAAAAATCTCCAGCTATTTGTGTTAAGACAAAGGACTGCAGCTGTACAGATGTCAAAGATAAAACAGTTTTTGTAAGCCGTCAGAAAAAAAAATGCACAGTACCTTATGGACTTTTTGCGTAAAACAGAAACAAATGAACTTATGATCTATGGTTTTGTTTAATTAGATTGCCTAGATAACAGAAAGAAGAGGATCGCGGAACTTCAGGGAAAATGGTAAATCCACAATCTTTTTTCTTCTTCACAATTTTAGTTTTTCCTTTTGTTTCTTCCTTTTACCTTCCCCCCCCTTCTGACTCTATTTTAGTTGCATTAATTTTTACTCTTCCATTTCAACCAAACCAAAATAGTGTCTGTGAGCTATTTTGGTGCTCTCTGAGCTTGGTTGTTTTGTTGTGGACGCTTCATTACCAAACTAGGTAATGTCATCAGTGCACTGCAAGAAAACAATCAAGCTCTTACAGGACTAAGGACCTCACCATTCAATCCTGAGCCAGAAATATGATGTTCTATCAAAAAACAGCATCTGTGCTACAGATTGGGGGGGGGGGAGGACTGAAAACAGAGCTTGACTTAAAAGTGAATTTTTCAAAGCAAACTGATTTGTTTATTGCTTTTTCACAGAAATAGACTGATGAGATTTTGTGTATCCTTCTGAATATTCAGGTGTCCTCCTGAGAATTTTGCAAAGCTGCTTTTGGCTAATTAAGAAAGCCACTAGGATGTGTAGGAGGCTGTATTTTAGGTTCAAATAAGCACATGTGCATATTTTAGGAGGAAATGTGCCAAAGAGATGATTTTTTTTTTTGCGAATAAAAGACTGGAGGGGAAAAAAGTATTTTATCGGCAGGGCATTAAAATAATGCATGCTTCCTTGCATAAATCATAGACAAATTGCAGGATAGGCTGAAGCACCCAAGAAATGGGGGAAAAGGTGAAACTGACATTAATGCCTGTAAATAGCAATTCATCCAAATCTTTTCTTCTATGATTTGGCATTAAATTAGCTTCCTTGCTTTTCCCCATATTACCACTTGCGAAGTTCAGCATGTGTAATAGAAACAAATCATTTCTTCATTTTTTTAAAACAGTTTGTATGGATATCCTTCTCACAGTTGTGATGGTAAAACAGGGGGAAGAAACAAGATGCAAAATCCATTTGAGAAGCCCACACTTATGCACTCAATAGGATCCCAATAAGATCCATGGTGGCACAATGGTTAGAATGCAGTATTGCAGGCTAATTCTGTTGACTGCCGGCTGCCAGCAGTTTGATTCTCACTGGCTCAAGGTTGACTCAGTCTTCCGTCCTTCCAAGTTTGGTAAAACGAGGACCCAGACTTTTGGGGGCAATATGCTGACTTTGTAAACCGCTTAGAGAGAGCTGGAAAGCACTGAGAAGTGGTATATAAGTCTAAGTGCTACTGCTTATTCAACTATCCATCAAAATATACAGTTCCAAGGCATTTGACTATATACTAGTCAAATTTCAAAAGCTTTCCTCGGACAATAATAAAGTTAAGGGATGGAAAAAAGTTGTGTATTATTTTTCTTTGAAAAGTTTTCAATTTATCCCCAGGTCCTTTCTTTATATCCCTATTTATGTCATCTTCTCTCTAAGAATGGAACAGTCGTTTGCAAAGGCAATGTACATTTTTCTACCAGTGCTTTATTTGAAAAGTGAATATGGGGAGGGAGAAAGTTTGCAAGGGGGATTCAGTGGGAAAACAGAGGTTGGTGTAGCCTTCTTAGTAACGGCTGGGCATTTCCTCACCAGTAAAAAGAAAGCTATTGTTGTGGTCCTTTACGAGGAGAAAACAGTAGCTGTGGAAAAGATTATCTATCTGCCTTCTATCCCCCTTTTCCCAAATGATCTCTCTCCCTCATCAATATTTTACAAGAATTTTGCAATACAGGAAAAGTATTTAAAAATGAAAAGAAATATAAGAAAAAAGAAAAGAAGAAGAAAATATGGAAAAAGAAAGAAAATATGGATTTTTTCCTGCCTTTTTTCTAACAAGTTGTTTATTTATTTGCATCCTGCCTTTATGAATTTACAAATAACTCAAAGCAGCAAATGTATCCAGTATATCTTCCTTTACCTATTTTCCCCATAACAACAACCCTGTGAGGTTGGTTGGGGTGAGACTGACTGGCCCAAGGTCACTCAGACCTTATTATTGCAGGTTTTTCCAAGAGTTCAATCCTGACCGGCTCAAGGTTGACTCAGCCTTCCATCCTTCCGAAATTGGTAAAATGAGGACTCAGATTGTTGGGGACAATATACTGACTTTGTAAACTGCTTATGAGAGGGCTGGAAATAACTGTGAAGTGGTCTATAAGTCTAAGTGCTATTGCTATTTCATGGCTAAGGCAGGATTTGAACTCACAGTCTCCCGGTTTCTAGCCTAGTACCTTAACCGCTAGACGAAATTGTCTGTCTCTTGCCCCTCTATCCATACATCCATTTTTAATTCTTTAAATTTAAATTAAATAATAAAAAAACACAAGTTATTCAAGTTTATTTCACTATCTTTCAAAGCCAATAGCACTTATTGTCATCTTATTCTTTCCAATGCCTTTTTAGTCCCCAATAATCTCATCCATTCTCATCTCATCCATTCTCAGTCATCTACTGTAGACATTAAGGAAAATAACCTTGATGCTAATAGGCATGAACTGTTAATATAGGTAAAAGGACTTGAAATAGATATAGATATATAGATGATGCATATACATAAGGTAAAGGTTTCCCTACACTCATCTCCGTTTCAAAGCCAAAGAGCCAGCACTGTCCGAAGACGTCTCCGTGGGCATGTGGCCGGCATGACTAAACACTGAAGGCGCATGGAATGCTGTTTACCTTCCCACCAAAGGTGGACCCTATTTTTCTACTTGCATTTTTTATATGCTTTCGAACTGCTAGATTGACAGAAGCTGGAACAAGTAACGGGAACTCACTCCATTACACGGCGCTAGGGATTCGAACCGCAGAACTGCCAACCTTTCTGATCGACAAGCTCAGCATCTTAGCCACTGAACCACCGCGTCCCTCATCTAGAGAACCATAAAGAGCAGGACTCAATGCCTTGCAACAACAATAAAACCAGCACTACAAAAGTATTTGGCCCTAGTCAACTTTGTTGTAGAAACCATCAATGGGTTTCTCTCCTCTAGAAATGGAAAAGAACTAAAACTGTAATCACATGAAAAGCATTAAGAAGTTATTAGTCCTCCTTCAGACCTTCAAAGAATCTCAACAAAGAACAAAGTGGGGGATAATTGATTTTTAGCAATTAGGGAAATCATTATCTGAAAGCCAAAACTTCAATTTCCTGTTGTTTATTACATATGTGCATGCACACAGGCATGTACTAGTAAAGTAGAATTACAAACATGGATTTCAAAAATGATTAAACAGCTCAAATTTATTAGAACTCATGCTTGTAATTAATTGATCAATTACATGTCATCAAGTCATTTTTAATTCCTAGCAACAGCATACAAATTGTAGGAGTTATTTTTTTTAAATCTTTAAAAAAAAACCATTTCTTTAGCTTATATAAGTGCCCACTCAACATGCTTCAAAACCCGTCTCCTCTCCGTGAGCATTTAAAATTGAATTAGTAATTGTAGAAAGGAAATATTAACTTAACAAGACAAACCTATCATGGACGTTTTCTGAATAGTAGCTCCCTAGATTTATTTTTGCTCCAGGCAAGTTGGAGCCAGAATACAATTAACTAATTGTTAATCCTGGAAAACGAAAAAAGTGTGCTTTTAAGTGACTATCTATATGGCGGATTGGCTCAGAAAGTTATTTGTGGTAGTTGGGGAGCTTTGATTCTTTTTCTGTATTGAATAGATTTATATGTGGTACAGCATCATGGATTTTGTCGCCAGGGCATTGATTCTTTAGGAATCAATCTAGAATCTAGAGATGAGATGCAGCTGGAATGGTGGGAAAGGATGTAACAGATTCAGCAATTCAGGCAACCCACATGCTCGTTGTATTGAACTGGACAGTTTCATATGTTGTACGATAACGAAAGCTGCCCTGCTAGAGTTCATTTATATCTAATGATTCTGACAAAAATGTGTTTATGTCCTTCTGCATCTCACATGCTGTCAGAGTAGCTTATAATTTAAATAATATTAGTGCAGAAAAACAACAAAACACCAATAAAGTAACAGATATAGGACTCTTCAGCAAGGCTAAAATAAGTGATGGCCCTACGGCTAAACAAAAAAAAATCTATACATTGTGTAATAACTTTTGACTAAATTCTGATCAGTCTCAGCTCTGCACTTTCCATCACTTAAATAACACATCCACAGTAGAATTCCTGTAGCTGTAACTTCAGATGTCTTGGGCCCACAACTGTGGAAGAATGTGGTACATCTGCTCAAGCAAAAGCTGTGCTAAGCACTCTAGTGCCCTCTGATGCTATACTTTCAAATACCCATCGCTGTAATCCTTATCTGATTCCCACAGCTGTTGTCAATTCATAAGAACTTTCTCCAATGAAGCAGTTTCCTTTGTCCTCCATTTACTGCAACTGTCAGGAAGATACTGGCAACTATACAACCTGAACAGACCGTAATGTAGACAACACTTTTGGTCACACCAGCTAGCAGCATCTAGCCATCTTGGCTAATCTTAAAAAAAAAAAGTAGTGTCAGAACTGATTAGTATTTGGATGGGAAACTGCCAGAAAAGGCTATAGATTGCATGGGGGGGGGGTTACAGTTGTGTGTGTGTGTGCGTGTGTGTTTTAACATCCTGGAATGGAAGACAGCAATGGCAAACCATTTGCATGGTGTTGCCAAGAAAACTACAGAGATGTATCCATATAATCAGCAGGAGTCATGCATAACTCAAACCAGGTTTTCTCTTTCTTGGGCAATATTTTTGGTGCCAAAGCTTGGGTTGCTTAATAGAGATGGGGATGTTCTTATATATGTAAATACATTGTTTCATCCTCTTCCTTCCAGCAGATCATTAGGAGGGAGAGGGAAGCAATAAGATTTCATTCTTCCTTCCAGCAACCTTGCTTGAAGGTTGCTTATTCTGTACTGTGGATCATCAGTAATTTTGAGCAGATTGACTGGGAGACAGGGAGAAGCCAAGATCTGCTCTCGGTACTGTAATTTTGGAAGGATCATTGAAAAAGAATTCTTTCATACAAACGGATTGATCTGCTTGATAAACTAGACACTTGACGATTGGAAAAAGAGGAGGTGTTCCCTAAGGAATGAATGTTTGCAACCAACAATCAGCCTTGAAACCATAGCTTGCCCCTGTGTACTTCAAAGATCCTCATAGGTTAAATCCTGTGCTTTGCCATTTATGAATTGGAGGCACTCAAATACTTTTCTCCAAGGAAACAGATTGATATTTAATTTTGGCTTACAATTGCTCTCATCATCAACAGCCGTTCAGTCATGCCCAACCTCTGGCCGTTCTATGGGTCAAAACACTCCATGCTCCTCTGTCTTGCACCATCTCCTTCAGATCCCCCATGGTCATCCTGGTATCATCCTTTATAATGCCAGCCAATAGGTACTAGGGAAGTCCCTTCTCCTTTTTCCACCGATCACTCCCAGCACGATTGATTTTTTTGAAATGAGTCAGCTTACATGACATGGCCAAAGTGTGACAGCCTTTGGTGATCTTGGGTTCAATTGCCTTGGCTTACAAATGCCATTAGACCAGAAAGGAAAGACAAAGTCCATTGTTGCTTACATGCATACAGTAATATAATACAGAAATCTGTAGATACATAACAATGATTAGTTTCCATTGTAGCTGGAGGAACCATCAAAGCCCCCACAGCTTCTCTCCAAATGCTACCAAGTTGTAATTTTTAATTGACTGAAAAGGAATAAACATAATACTTTAAAAGTAACATAATTGTACAATTTAGTTTTCTGTTGTCAATCTATTTTGGTGTGCAATCCCTGGCATCATTTGGCCCTTGTCTCTAAATGTCTGCCTTAAAAAATCTCACTCAATATCTGCTGAGGGCATACTTTTCACATTATTCTTTCCCCCCCCAATTTTCCTTTTTCACACCCGAATCTATATAAGCTCTATTTGCAGCTCAACAAAATTGTTAGATATATAGAGTGAGGGCCATCCTTTCTTCATATTTTAGCCCAATACATTTTTAGTGCAATCTATCCACTCTGAATATGATATCTCTCAACTAGAAACCATAGTTTCTTTCAAGCTTTTTGGCTTTTTATTTTTGCATCCATTTGCATTGTATCTGTCTCCTCGGTATGCATATCTACCGGTATATAAATAAACATGTCAGCTATGGTGCTTTATGCATTTTTATGATTCTCAGATTGTGTTTTCTAAAGTAATCACAAAGTTTGAGGCATGGCTCACAGCTCGCAGTGCCTGTGCTGTTTTGAAATGTGTTGTCTTTTACTATTCAGCTCATTTCCTTTCTCTTTTTTTTACATGTACACATGCAGTAAATTTGCCCACTGTTACAGGATGAAACTCATATGCTGAAAAGAGGGTCTCGGATGACATCTTTTTGAGATAAAGAGGCAGCTGCTGCTCCTAACTAGTAGCTAAAAAGAAGGAAACTATCAACGAGATGTTAGATGAAGAAGGTGGTGATGATAATGATAGATAAATTATATTGATGGATATTACAATGGTGTGTTCTGCAGAGAATAGAATAGAATAGAATTCTTTATTGGCCAAGTGTGATTGGACACACAAGGAATTTGTCTTTGGTGCATATGCT